>JANRGW010032331.1:0-27389 GCA_024733675.1 Psilopsiagon aymara
GCCTGGCGGTCGGTGAGTGTGCGGGGAGGCTCGGCCGGGGGTTTGCGGGGCCGGTCCTTTGGCAGCTTCTTTATATCCGCTCTCGTGAGCGTTGCGTGGTCGCGGAGCGCGGCTGCCGGCCCGCCGGGGGATGGCGTGCTGCGGTGGGGCGGCTGTGTGAGCGGGAGCTTGGGAGGGAGGGTTTTGTTTGAGGTGGGTATGGCGCTGCTCTTGCTCAAACAGGCTTTTAATGGCGTGGGTTTTGAAGTTCATCTTTTGTGTATTGCCGGTGCAGCCAAGGTCACCTTGAGCACAAGGAGGGCACATTTCGTTTTCATCGTTTGTGAACCTTCTTTTATATCTTTATTGGGTGGTTTCGATACAGATTTGCTCGAGCACTAATAAAGTATTGAGTATTGGGCAAATTGAGTGTAAGAGCCAGCAAAGAAAAAAGGATGACTTCTGTACTTGTGCTGTGCAAAGATAACTACGCGTGTGGATAAGCTAGATCCAGTTTGTATGGGGAGCTCTGAACGAGTGGGGGTCTCACAAAGAGGGGTTTGTGCCTGCTCGGGGAAGATGGTGAGAAAGACAAAGCGTTGCACCTCAGTTTTAGGCCTTGCTCTTGAGAATGTGCATGTGCAGGATGGGAGCAGTCTCGCTCCTGGTGCCTCATAGCTTGGCCGTGCTGTAAGTTTCTTTGCGGTGGCAGATGGAAGAGGCTGTATTGCCGCTTCACGGTTTCTCTAGATGGAAATGCTGGGATTCCTGCTTGAAGCAGTTTGCTTTGCAGTCTTTTGCAAATCAACCATACAGCAATAAGTTGTTTTGGTGTGTTTGGCCTTCTTTTTATTTCATGCATGGGAGAAATATTTCTACTTTAATACTGCAAGTTTAGAGTTCTCTACTGCTTTTTAATCCCACAAGCCTGTCATGACACCTGTGTCAGCGGCACGTTTGGATTTAGGTCTGTGTTTTTGAACACAGCACTCCTTTTTCCCAGCGGTTTGCAAACTGGTTTGACTATGGCTGGATCAGGCACATAAAATATACTGTGTGGTAGGACTGGGAGAGAGACTTAATGAAATTTCTTTTGTAGATAATGGGTGTCCTTGAGAAGCAGATGATGAAAGAGTGAGGTCATGGTGCAGGAGAATAGTGAACTTTGGAAAGTGTCTGAAATGTGCATCGTTGTGGTAGAATGGTTTAAATCAGGCGGTGAGGAACAGTGGAGAAGCACAAGGGGACAACATAAAGCTGTAACAAATGGGAAAAAGAGCCAGGAAAGAACATGTAATGGTTGTTTGGTGTCCTGTGTTTATGGAAATTGAATGTGCTGGGGTTTTTCTATCATATTAAAATCATGCTGATTTCTGCCTGCAGTGAAACTTCTTCATAACCTAACTTCTACTGAAGGGTGCAAAAATATCAGCTTGCTAATCTATTGCTAGATGCTGATCACTGAAATTATACATGTGTATGTGTGTATATGCATATGTACGTATGTTATTATTTTGCAGCTCTGATCTTCAGTTCAGCTCCTGTGTCATGGATGAAACTGCTTTGTCCCTTGGAACAATAGATGTTTCCTATTTATCCACCTCAGCAGAATGCAGTATCAGTAGATGTAAGCATTCCAGTGAAGAATGGGTAAGTGAAAATTATGAATATTACTGGCAGTTTTTATCTTATTTTTTCTTAAGAGTCAGGAGTGGACTTTTTTATTGTTATGAAGAATGAAGTTGAGGCATTGCCTCATGAGGCATCTCATGCGTTAAACAGTTTGGTTTTAATTTAACTTGAAATGTAAGGAGGAATCCAAGTTGAGTGCTGTGCTAAAGAACAATGTTGCTAGAAAAGAAAAACCTCATCAAACTCTTTTGATAGTCTTACAGTCTTATGGTTTGATATTGCTAATCATTTTATGTAGCAGTAAATGTTCAGAATCCCATTGTGGAGTAGGCTGAGATCAAACGGAAAGCTTGTTGCTGTTCTGAAGCATGTAGTTTGAAATGCACAAGAGAAAAGGAGTGTGAAACTAAAGATGCATGGCTGTGTAGCTATTGTAGCTGGAGGTTTTTGTGCAGTACGAGAGGCAAAGAAAATTTGGTGGCTATAAATAAGGATCCTATTAAAAGTCTGTGTCCTCTGTGGAGTGAGTCTTGGGATTTGAAGGAGGCAAAGGGGTCAATGAGCAGAGATGGCTGGGTGGAGCAGAGAGAGTCCATGGGAACTGGGCTGGTCCTGGATGGTTTAGAAGCAGAGGTCTGGAAGCATTAGACATATTCTGGAGAGGGGGAGTTTGAACTTGATACAGAAGAGTTGGACATATGACCAGAGTTGAGGGAAAGGACAGATGTCCTGGCAGCTGGGTTTTCTGTCTAGCTAGATAGATACAAGTTATATTGGACAGTGAGTTGCACTAACCAAAGGATCTGTGAGAGAGTGAGGTAAAGGTAGGCGAGACCCAAGAGATAGAAAAGAGGTTTTGTAAAACACTTGTGATGAATTCAGTCAGGAGTTGGGGGCAAGTAGAAGGAAGACAATATTGTTGAAAAGTTGATTAACTTTGGAGTTGGCATTACAGAAGGTAATAGAGAAGGAATTGAGTCAGGCTTAGCACCTTTATGTTTCTTTATTTCAGATGGAAAACTTAGCCTTGTAATAATGGCCAGTTCATACTGGCCAAATGTGATATATGCACATTTTAGTTTTCAGGTGTCTTCGGTGTTAATTTGACTTTTCGGTTGTTTCTCACTGGGCTGGCTTTCTAACTGAGTGTGTGATGATCTGTATTTGTGCTTTCCAGCCCTTATGCTGGCTTAAGGTATTGGTTCTACCCTGCTTTTCTTCCACTTAAGTGTGCTATTTTAAACAACATTTTGATTTGGTTTGTTTCTGTAATTTTCCTTTTATTAAAAAAACTTGGAGTAGATGGTTCAGAAAATAGCAATCTAGTGCTTGTTCTCAGGCAAGCAATAATTCAGTAGACTTCTATGGGAACAGTTAATGTCTTTGAAAAACTGTAGTCAAGTGTGTTTTCTTTATGTCCTCTCATAAAGAATGTGTTCTGTGAATGCAGTTACTCTGGAGTTTTTTTGTTCTCTGATCTTTAGAAAGACAGTGTAACATTGGAAAAGGCACAGGAGTTCCTCTTTCATATCACTTTGCATGGAACTGCTTGAAAAATAGCCCATAGAGTCAGTGCAGTTAATGTTTTGCATACATCCAGCCTTTCTGCAGTTCCGCAGGGTGATGTCCAGTGAAGTATAACGTATATTGTTCATATTATGAGTAGCCTTACATTATTGAAAGTGTAATTTACTGCTAACTTCTTCCACTTTCCTCAGCTGCCAGTTTCCTTGCAGTTTCTTGCCAGGGTTGTTATTTATTTTAAACCTTTTTGTGTCAGCAAATACTGCAGTGCTTAAGTTACAAAAGTACAATACTGATTTTGCTTTTATTTTGTAAAATTACATCATCTGGGGATAGTATAATTTATTTTAGAAAAATCTTGGAAGAGTTTGTCTTAGTTTTATGTAATTGGGGGGGTAATTACTTTTTTGTTTCTCACTCCAGGTTTTCACATACTCAGTGAAACATGTATTTCTGGCTATTTACACAGCACTCTTTTGTTCTGCAGGGAGAGTGTAACTCTAGGCCCACTCTCTTCCGATCTGCTACTTTAAAATGGAAAGAGACTCTATTGGGCAGAAAAAGGCCTTTTGTGGGACGATGTTGCTACGTATGCACTCCCCAGAGCCGGGTAAGAAGATTATGGAATGGATTATGTTTGACAATGCAGCATGATGAAGTTTCAGTAGTTTTCTTAATTTCCAGAATTAAGGTCACAATGTTTTTTGTTTCATAAAGGAATATAGTTTTTCACTTTTGTGGTTATATTTCTTTGTCACGGAACTAATGAGTGATGCAGACCCGTTGTGATGCTTTGTCTTCTACTTTTCGGTGCAGACTTACTCCTTGCACAAAACTCTCCAGCTCTCCAGATTCAGCACTAGGAAATTGTATAGGAAAAAACTAAATGCTCTGCTAGATTAATAATGGAAATTTGGTGCATATGAAAGTATTAAGTCTTACTTCTAGGGCATTTAATTCCCTATTAGCAGAATAAATACAGTTTTGAAAGTAAACAATATGCTTCCCTTCAGATTTGAAGGCATCAGTTCTGTACTTGAGAAGATGGGTTGGTTTTCTACGCCTAGCTGATTCCTGGCTTCTCTGCCCAGCCTGTAAACAAGAAGCGCCAGTTACGATAGTGGGGATATTTGTCTGCTGGGAACAATGTCAAGATGGTGGCTCCAGAGAGGTTGCACAGCCTGATTTAAAATATGAACTTTATTGAAGTGCAGTGGTCAGCTTTCCATAAGCTGAAGATGCAGAATGCTGATGATTGGCATAATGCAGTTTGCAATCAGTTCATCATGTAACTTGACTTATGCTAACTCCCCAGGCTTTAAATTGCACTCATTTGTACCTGCACTGAGCTCCATCATTTTTTGGGCTGGAATAGAGTGAAAATTTCCTTTGTTTCTTTGACCAAGGAATAGTTGTTACTTCACTCTATTCTTGTGCCAGAACAGAAAATTAAAGCAATGACATATAAATGTGGGCTAGAAATCCAAATGTGCTGTGAAGGCTAGGTGTGATAAAGGCAGCAAGACAAGCAGTTAGATAAAACGAGACTACTTCTAACAGACACTTTAGTGTTTTGACTTGTCGAAAGATGTGTAAGAATCCTCAACTTAAGGCTTTACATATTTAGTAATCAGTCTACTAGTAATTAGGCTGTTTCTCTCAATTTGGGAATCATGCTTTAAAAATAAAAATCTTGTTCTGTATTTTGTGCATTTAGTAAGAAACGATTTAACTCCCCTGAGATCCTACTTAAGAAAGGGGCACGACCTGATTAAGCCCTTTATTGCATTATGCCACAATGCGGCAGGCAGTAACAAACCAGACCCTCTCAATTAGCCTCCAGATATTTCACTTTTTTTTTCTTTTGAGCTACCTGTTTCATTAATTCTCTTAAGGAAAAGGGATGGATGAGTGAGATGAATTTACCTACGTGTGTTGGCTGAACTAACAGCTTGCTGATGCTGGCAGTGGGAAGTCTAGCTTCTCCTTGTTTTCTTTCCTGCTGTCCTGGGGGCTGATCAAGTTCACCATCCAAGCAGAAAACTTACTGCTTTATTTATTCATTTAGTCTGGCTGTCTTAGTTTTCTGCCTTGCCTGAATGAAGCTGGCTCATTAAGGGGTGTGATGAATGCTAGAGGTGGTATTATTTAGGAGGTGAGGGAAAGTGCTCAGTGGGAAAGGGTAGGATGTGGTGTCGGGAGCTGGGCTTCTTCCTCATGGCAGCATGGAGATGCTTTATTATCTCACTTGGTCTCCCAGAACTGCATTCTTTGCTTGACACAGGTCGGGAAGGAGTTAAATAAGGAAAAGCCAAACTGTGACATTACAGCTAGAGGATGAATTTCACAGAGCAAGATTGTAGCCTAATAGAGCACTGGTCTGGACTGAGTGGTAATTAACTTTGTTGCTGACTCTTTGTGAGACAAGTTGTTTCACTTCTTTTTGCCAGAACATCTCATAAGCTTCAAAATCCACGCAGTGTTACCAGTGAAGAGTCAAGGAAATCAGTATTACCTTGGAGTTGTGGCAAGTGGTGTGTCCTAAAAAAAGAATAAAATAAATGAGACTCTTCCCTGTCTCCCATTGCAGAATTGGTCATGAGGCTGTTCTGCAGCTCTGCTGTAGCTGGTGACCATTTATGTCCTTCACTGCCCTGTTTTTGTCTTCCTTGACATGCAGTGTCCCAGTGATGTTTAGCTGTAATTCACTGTTGGCATGGTACCAGTTTTATAATTAAATATTTGGACAGGAAGAAGCTAGCCTCACTGTCAAGGTACTTGGAATATGGAAGATTAAAGTTTAGGTCTTCTGGACAGGAAATATTTTTTTTATTCAAAGTGGAACTGCTCCTAAACTCATCCTGGAACAGTTAATAGCCTGGCATGTAGTGTCTGTACCAGGGGTGTAGAAGGCTGGGTTGAGTTTGTTGTTCAGGCAGAGCAGGAGTGTGTAGATTTGCCACTTAACCATGGATGGATATCCTGACCCTTGGTTTCCGTTATGTGATACCTGATCTGCTGGCAAACTGGATATCACAGACATTGCATCAAAAGGCTTGTAATTATACTAATGCTAAATGTGGCTGAATGAAGTTCTGTCTCCAAGGTGGGTTTTGTATTATGACAAATCCTGGTTTTTATTACATCAGAACATGATAAAATATTCTGGCTCAAAGAATGTAATGAAAACAACCATTTCTGTATTCAGTAAAGCCTAGAGAATGTTGTGAAAATACTGGAGTGGGAATAATGACTTTCTGAATTTAATTTTCACTTCAGAACAGCTTGTGTGTACTTCATATGCAAGTTCAGCACTTCTCTGCTTTGGCTTTTGTTTATATTGGAGTCGAAACTTAGCATTATCTGAAATGTTATGATGAATATAAAGACACAACTATTCTTATGTAATGAAATAGTCCACTAACCTTTTTTTCTCCCTGGGTTTACAGGATAACTTCTTCAACGCTAGTATTCCTTCCTTGGGTCTGCGTAATGTCATATATATCAATGAAACACATACAAGGTAATGTAGCAAGTCTGTCTTTTGCTTTCAAAATTCAGTGTGCTTTGATCTTAGGACAGGGAAATCTCTAGGATAGGATGGACTCAGTGAGTGTATGTTGCTGTCCTAAAATGCAGGAATTGGTGCTGACTTCAGGAAAATAATGTACTTGTTGAATCCGGCTGTGTATATTTGGGAGCTGGGCAAAGTCCTTTGGGGTTATAGGCAAGGAATGTAAGGGTCAAACCTGTTTCACAAAAAACAGAGCATGTTTAAATCCTTTCTCCTTGGTGCAAATGCAGCATCCATAGCATAATGCTGAGACAAGCTGTTTTATTCCCATGCTTCAAAATGACTTCAGGCTGCATTTTCATTTACTGAGCAGATCTGGCTCACAATTTAGGCATTGACTGTTATCGCTAATGACAATTAAATCTGAACATGTCTTGCAAGACTGTCTCTCCTCTACCTCCGTGGCAGAATGCAGCTGCTGAAGGATGGTGTAGATGACCTAAAAATGATGATGTATCTTTGCGCTATTGGAAATATGTCTTTTGTTCTTGGAAGAAGATACTGAAAGTACACAAAAATCTATTCTGTTCTATGGAAAGTTAATAATGCTTGCTAAGGTTTTTACAGTAATCATTAGCATAAGCAGATCCTGCAGTGTTTGTTGTAGAGTCAGAGCAAACAAAGAAAGGCCAGCAGCCCAAAAGAAATGAGCCAAAGTCTGAGTGGAAGAAAGGCAGCATTGTGCTGTGCTTGAGAGGGAGGAAGCTAATGTTAGAGGCTGTTCTTTCTTCAATTTGAATTAATGATGTCTTTTTAAGAGTGGCTCTTGTGGTTTAGAATACAGAAAATTAAGAGAAATAGTGTATAATATTAACCTTTTTCTAATTAGTTTCAAAGGTCTAATGCTTGAATGGTTTTGAATGGTCAGAGTTACTTAAATTAGGAATATAAAGGCAACAGAATATGGGTTAATGAATTACTCTGAAATAGAATACCTTTGGCTCAGGATGTCATTATAGTATGAAAATTGGCAGTTTCAATGAAGTTCTGAGATCCGATGGGGTTACTTAGTCACAGTTTCTTGTCCTTGGAAAGCCAGAGGGATTCTCTTTATCTCCTAGCGTATTGTATCTGCATTGAGACATTTACAGCCTTTTTTTGAGGTGTAAATATCAGTTTTATAGTACAACTTGACTAGGTCTGTTCTGTGTGGTTTTTGTCTTCTATCATTGCTAAATTATTAGAAAACAGATTTTGCTAATTGTACTACATAGTAGCTAAGCTGTAAAATGAATGTAGAAGCCTTTATATCTTGACAGATCCCTGCAGTAGCTGTATGCTATTGTGATATGTTCGTAGTTATCAAAACTGTTGTCAGAAAGAAGCATCTTTAACTTTGCTTTTTAGAAAAATCAATAAGGCTCTCAAACTCTGATGAGAAGGGGAAAATGGAAAAGCAATTAAAGCAGAGTCACTAGCCTACTTCCCTGACAACATGAGGAGCAAAGTTCTTTGTCCTTTGAGATGGTCTGAGTATCTGTATTAACAGTTACATGTCAGACTGCTGATGACTTGTGCATGTGCACTCATGTTAATTATAGTGCGAGTGGCCTGTTCACTCAGGTGGTTTGCCCTTTTGCAGTGTAAACATTCCTTCTCATCTTTCCTAGCTGGTTTTAACCCATGTATAGATTTACTGAAACGTGGTAGGGAGGTTTATCAGCCAAGATCAGTAGCTTGGGTGACAGCAAGGAGTGAGATCTTGGCAGCAGTCCAGCATAGAAACCAAGATGAGCATTGCCATCCATGGTTTGGTTTGAGGCACTTGGTGGAGCATCAGCATTGCAACAGCAGCCGTCAGGAACGGGTTTTGCGTAATAGAGAATGCTCTGGTCTTGGGAATGGCCAGAATTCAACTTTTTCTTCCAGCTGTTGATTATTCCCTGACGCATCAGCTCTACTCTTTGGGGGTCCTGGCTCTGTTTGGTTTGGGGAGTGGCCAGCATGAGCTGGGGCTTGTCCAGTCCTGGCCTGGTGAGTAAGAGTGATAAGGAGAGAAAATAGTAATGAATATTTACTGCTGGAGACTGGATTTTGGCCCTTCCTATATCACATGCATTGTCTGTGATGTTAGTAAAACTGTTCAAAATAACATTTTCTCAGGTAATTACTGTTGATACAATCCTGAGAGTAGAGAACAGGGTTAAAAGAAAGAGACTGGCAGCATAAACTAAGCAGCCTTAGTTAAACACTTGAATGTGCAGAGAGATTGACTGATTTAGTGGTTCTACTACTTTTATAACTGTGCAAGGAGAAAGTATGTAGGAGGCACATATGACTGTGTGTTTAAAAACACTAGAATAGGTTACAAAAAAGGCGTTTTTACTGTTGGTGGCTAATGCAAACATACTTTTAGAAGTGTCTGTGAGAGTTTACGGTGTGTATGCGTGAGCAACTTTCCCAAGAGAGCTCCGTATTTTGTGAAGAAGTTGACAGACCTCTTAGCTGGGCAGTTTCATTCCCTGTTGGAAAGTCACCGAATGGGGAATCAGCACTACCTCTTCTTTTGTCTTTGCTGAGCTGGGGAGTCAGCTCCAGCCAATAGACAAAATTTATATACTGGTTTGTAGCTACTTTCCTGTGATACTATGGATGGTTTATGGCCAGTATCACCCCGAGTTGAAGTAATGCAGACCCCAGCTGTTTTAGGTATCTTGTGCTATGCATCAATTATATCATCCATAACATTAACATATTGATTATGTACTAGAAGATATAGAAGCTCTTAGGCAGCCCTTCATAAATCTTTACTTACGTTTGCTTCTTCATCGTGTTTTATGTGTTTATATATTCTTTTTTTTTTTTTTTTGTGGTGAAATGGTTTGAGGGTCAGATTCAAATATTCTTCATGTTTTTGTAGGTACAGAGGGTGGCTTGCGAGACGCTTTTGCTATGTCCTTTTTGTGCAAGAAAGGGATGTTCATAAGGGTATGTTTGCCAAGAATCTGACAGAAAATGTGCTAAATAACAGCAGGTAAGACAATGCAAAATTAACTTCTCTTTTTTTGAATGACTAATACATTATGATATGATTTAAGAATTTGGAAATGGCAGGTTTTGAAAATCAAGACTGTGAAAATATGAGAGGGTACAGTATCTTCAGCACAGCTTTTCAGGTCTGTAGCTTGCAGTTTCCATTTGAATAGTAAAAGTGGACATTAAGAGCTGTAATGCTCCAAATGAATGATGCATAGTGGGTGGACAGCAGACAGTACATGGAAAAATAAATTGCTACATGTGAACTCTTCAAATGTTTGTTTATGTAATTCATGTAAGTTATTACCACTAAAGTCATACTGCGGTCATAAGAAGTTGTGAGTGTTTCAGAAGTAATAGGAAAACAGCATTTTAGAGTACACTGAATGTACACCAAGAGCATGAGGCAAAACTGGAAAAAGGCTGTAGAACGAAATACCCACCCTCTTCTTTGTGGAGCTTGGTTTGTGTTTCATATGCTGCATTTTAAATGGCATGTTGAACCCCTGATAAGCTATTAAGGTATCAGTTTTCCCTGGACACAAAGAAATTCAGCTGCCCACTCCTTGAGTCTACTTTTGTCAGAGAGTACACACTGTCTACATTAACATTCCTAACTCTCCTGAATTTTTAATGTTAAAGTCCCATCTGAAGACCACAGTGTTGCTTTTGTAAAGTAAAGCAGACTGCATTGTGCTATAGTTATGGTGTGTTTAACCACTTAATCTCTGTTAGATATGTTTTAAATGGGGAAAAAAGCCCTTATAAAATTCAATTAGACTTTGTAAAAGTGGGAATTCAAGGGGGAGGATACTATAGCAGTGCAAAATTGCAACTGCATAAATCTGTCTAATAAGGTAAGTGACACTGTTGTGACAGAAAAAAAATATTGATATTTCAGCTCTTCTTTCTGCATTTTAACTTTATTAGCACTTTCTGAAAATCAGCAATTCTTTAATGTCAGTACCTGTGAACTGTGTACAGACAACTTGAGTGCGTTCACCAGTTGTCCACCTATTTAATCAAAGCTTAGAAAACTACTGAATTACATTTAATGCATTTGGATAGCATGATATTTCAGTGTGCAGATTCTTCTATGCCTGCAAGGTGCTCCTGTAGTGATATGTAGCTCATAATATATCACTATCCCATAACAGCCCAGATGTTGTGTGTGTCTTGAGCACTTCTGTTGTATGATTGTCTCATAAGTTTTACTTTTTAATATTAGAGTCCAGAAGGCCATTGTAGATGAAGCTTCTGAACCAAGTACTCCAGGTAGTTTTGTTCAAGCAGATGCTAAAGCTATCAACAAAGTGAAGAAAAAAGCTAGGAAAATTCTCCAAGAAATGGTAGCAAATGTGTCACCTGCTTTAATCAGGTAAGAAAAATTGCTCATCAGTATTGTCAGTGGGTAGAAAGATGGCCAAGCTTCCTCTGTGTTATACCAGCAGAGCTTATAACACATTCATAAATAATAAGTGTTCTAAAAAATAATAAATTATTCATAAAAATCCCTGTTCTATTGGTTATCTAATGAAATAGTAGTTGGTGTTCATTTTCTGATGCAGCAGAAATCATCTGGCTTTTCAAGGGGTAAGTCTTCTGTTAAGGTTAAATAAAAGCATGTTTTTTGTCTTCTGAAAGCTGTGTTTGGTGCTAATGCTTAGACCAGTATTAGTAACACAGAATCTAGAATAGTTAGGGTTGGAAAGGACCTCAAGGTCATCTAGTTCCAACCTCCCTGCCATGGGCAGGGACTTTGTTTTAGGCTCATATGGGTGAAAGCAGCTAGCTGCAGCATCTTAAACTGTGAAAGATCTTTTTTTTTTTCACTAGCCCGCTGAATATCATAACCCAGAAAACACTTTAGATAAAATCATCTACTGTGGTGTCTGCTCATTACTACTAGGGATGAATTTGTCTCTGTGATGTTCCTAGTCCTTTGCCAATTTCTATGATGCAAATCCTATATTTTTCTAACTATATTAAGTTCTCCCATAAGACCAGATAAACACTGTCACCTGAGATAACTAGCTTAGTTATTATAATTGGTTATTCAACCACCATTAATTTGCCCTATACAGTAAGTGGTCTTTGCCCTTTGAACAGCCTTCGCTGAAGTTGACACTAACAAGATTTGTATCATAACTGCAGGAGGCTGAAATGTGGTTACTTACCATGGCTTAGCTGATAGGCAAAAACTTGTTAAGCAATTGGATTTTATAGTAATTTTGTTTGAATATAAAGTAATGAGGTTTTATGGCTCTGCCTTTCGGAATATAGAAGCAATATGAGAGGGAGGCAGAAATGAATGGAGCTTTTTGAATTGTGTTTGTTCTTTCTTCAGGTTGACTGGCTGGGTGTTACTGAAGCTGTTTAACAGCTTTTTCTGGAATATTCAGATCCACAGAGGTCAAATAGAAATGGTCAAAGCAGCAACAGAGGTAAAGGAGGGTGGGAAAAAGCTAATAACATAGATTTCTGATGTAATTTCTAATCATGCTTACAGCACTTTCTGTTTTTAGAAGAGTTCTGCTGAGTCTATTTGTAGAACTGTCTCATATGTGTGAAATAGAGTTTTTAATTAAATGTAATGCTCTTTGAGTTGTGTAAGCTAAAATACTATGTGAGCTCTGGTTTTACCTTTGATTCAGGATCGAATTTGAACTATCAGGCTGAATGATTATTGCAGGTAACCTTCAACCAGCAATATTTTGGGTTTTGTGCTGAGGCAGCCAGTAATAAATTAGTAGTGTCTTATTTAGGATTTTTCACCCTTGCCTTAATTTGGAATAAAAATCTTTAAGAAATAAACTTCTATTTCTTGCCAGAAATTTATTCCCAGTCATTCAGTATTTATTTAAATTGATCAAAATAACTCCTAAATGCTGCCATTTTCTTTACCCTGTAATTAAGTGATTAATTTTGCAGGATTTTCCTTAGAAAGATGGATTGGATAAATGGAACAAAAAAAGGGTTCCTAATATTTTATCTTTTGACTACAGTGTTTGGGAACCCCACTATTCATAAATCCTTGCTGAGATATCTTAGAAAGAATTAGCAGTACTTTGACACTGATTTAGCCCCATCCGTTTGTTTCATTGTTGTCTGAATATTGTGAGTCTGAAGAAACTGGGAATATTAATAATTGGAAATGTAATGCATACAACTAAAAACTACAGCCCATGAAAATAGCAAGTACAGTTGACTAAAATGTTTTTGTTACAGCTGACTGAAAACCAGAAGGAAACAAACTGATGCTAACCAGGAAATACCATTAGTTCTGATAATATGATGCTAGCAATCTCCGTGATTGATTAGAAAAGGAGTAATATTCTACTGTTCTTGACAACTCTCTTCTCTTTTTCCTTCTCTCCCCACCATAGATGAATTTGCCTCTTATCTTCTTGCCTGTTCACAAATCCCACATTGACTACCTGCTTCTTACATTCATTCTTTTCTGCCATAACATCAAAGCACCCTACATTGCTGCAGGGAACAATCTCAACATCCCCATCTTCAGGTAATAACCTCTCCTTGTTTGTTCATCTCAGCCCTAATGATTCTGTGATTCTGTGAACAGACTGAGTGAGGGAACTTCAGGAGGCCTATTACTCCATATATCTTACATCCAAGTGTGAGATAATTTGGGTATTATTAGGCTTATTTAGAACTTCTTTGGTTCCCATTACATGCTTAGAGAGAGAGTATAACAAAATCCTTCTGAGAAACTGTAACTGTGATAACCTAAGTAAGGTAAGGAAGAATATTCCTTTCTTCTAGGAGTCTCAAAATGGGTAGGGAAAGATGAGTGTGTGAAAAAGTGCTGTGAATGGACAGCTCTTCTTCATGAAGTTCAATAACCTGTCTAATGGGCAGCAGCAGTACTGAATGTGCAATACTTTGTGGAAAGAACTCCAGTTTGGTTTCTCTTTAAATTATATTTCTGGTGGCTGAAGAACAGTCTTTTATGCAGTATTTTGCCAGTGAGTCAGAATTTGGTGATAACTAATTTGTGAAAAAGCCACTGGATATTGCAGTGAGAAGGGGGGTACCTTGACTTGGAGGGTGTTTGCAAAAAACATGAAATATTGATTAAAATTATATCTGTTAGGGCTAGCAGTATAAAAGTCGCGGGACTAATATAGGTAATCTAAGAGGCCTTTAGAAACTGGAACCCCATATTGTGCAGCATCCAGTGGGCCCCTGATCCATATTCAGCACATGGTGCAGACCCTGTCTGCAGAAGAGGTTGCCCGTTTTGGTTGTTTGAGTTAGTACAGGACTTTCTCTCAAGAAAACAACTATTCCTAATTTCTTCTGTCAAGTGGAAAGGATGTTCTCATGAGAACTTGCTACACTGTTGGACAAAGGCAAGGACGTGCAGGTGGTGTAACTGCTGGTGCCAACTGGATGCTGCTTGCAGGCTCCTCTGTTAAAATTTGTTGATTGAGCTGATCCTGCAGCAAGGGACGTATGCAGTATAGCACAGACAGTAGGGCCATGCTCTGTGTACAGCACACCACAGACTTGGCCAACTCAGCTTAACTCTTATGTCAGTCACCAGCATCTCAATGTAGAATGGTCTTCCAGTCAGGGTCAGTGCAGAGGGCAAGGGGTTTGGCAAGTGAGGCAAGACAGCATAGAGAACCCTGTTTCTTAAGTTAAATAGAGTAATATTCGTGTGGTCCCATCATTTGCTAATAATATAATACATTTTAGTGTCTGAGAATTTTCAATAATTTCAGTTCTGTTGTGTGCTAGGAATTTTGTACTGGACATGTAGTTTCCTACAAACTAAATTCAAAGAGTATAATTCTTCTTTATCATACAGCACATTGATCCGCAAGCTAGGAGGATTTTTCATCCGTCGAAAGTTAGATCAGAGTCCTGACGGTCGTAAGGACTTCCTCTACAGAGCTTTGCTCTACGTGGTATGTATTTCTTGTCTTTGTTTCTCTAGGTAGCATTTCAGTCAGGTGGCAAGCAGGAAAGTGAGTGCCATCAGTCTGGGGATGTTTTTTACTGCTTTGAATTTGTCTTAGGTTTCATGCTGCAAAAAAAGAATATGTGAAATCTTGACTGTACAGAATAAAATTGAATGCCCAGCAGCTTCAAAGATGGGCAGATTTTCACCATGCATAATCCTTATTAAAGAAAGTGAAATCAATGCCCTCTGAATTAATGTTAAACTTAAGCCTTTTTTTTTCTGATTCCTTTTGTGCTGAGGCAGTTCTGCACAGATTCTGTAACTTAATGGAAGTCTCTGTGTATGATGGGTTGTTGTAATCCTTTGTGCCATTCAGTATAATAGCTGTATTTGCATCTCAGATAATACGATGTACTGAGGAACCAGAAGGACTGATGTATACAAATTGACTAGATCAGCTGTTGCTAGAGATGCTGTTCCTGAACAAATGGCATTACGCTGCTTGTATGTTCATGCAAATTCAGTTGCAGTTTGGTCTGGGTTTATGTCAAGGATTAATCATTAGTTTTAGCTTTCTCACAAGTATTCATGCCAACTCATGATCTTCCAGTGTTTGCAGAAGGAAATGGTTGCTGACAATATATTTCAAATGTGAATTTGCCAATATAATTAGATACTTACTTTTTTCTTCTTTTCTAATCTTTTTGTACGCAGCATATAGAAGAATTGTTAAGACAGCAGCAGTTTTTAGAAATATTCTTGGAAGGCACGCGGTCTCGAAGTGGGAAGACATCTGGTGCTAGAGCAGGTCTTTTATCTGTAGTGGTGGATGCTCTCTTCTCAAATGCTACTCCTGATGTCCTAATTATACCTGTGGGAATCTCTTATGATCGTATAATTGAAGGTCACTATAACAGTGAACAGCTGGTAAGAGCAATTGAACAACTTGTTTTGCCTAGGGGATTTTCTGTTTATGTGCAGGAAAATGTGTTACATATTCAAATGATGTGCTAGTAGTCCTCTGTCTCATGTCCTTGGTGCTAGTGTTGTAGGGTGTACAGCCATGAATCACAAAACCTCTTTAATAGGGAGTGCTGAGGTATAGGTGACATAGTTATAAATGCAAATTTGTGACATACCCACTTGAACATGTTGCTTGTTATCTATGGAAAAAAATAGTTTTCTTGATTTAATTGAAGTTTTAGGGTGTGTCAAAAGGTTTGGCCTTGTTTCATCTGCTCTCACATGCATTTTAATTTTAGTCATGACTTTTAATTGCAAATTGAAAAAAAATCCCAACAACAAAACAATCACCTCTGTTTTCCAGGGCAAGCCTAAGAAGAATGAAAGTATTTGGAGCATAGCTAGAGGAGTCTTCAGAATGCTGCGAAAGAACTATGGGTGTGTCAGAGTAGATTTTGCACAACCGTTTTCCTTAAAAGTAAGTTTCATGTTTTGAAGATCCTTCTTAAGGCTTGACATTTTCAATGTTTCAGTAGTAGGGCACACTTACTTTACATTTTCTCTTTGTGGATTGTCATCATTATCTGCTGAAGTTCATTCTGGTTGGACAGAAGTATCCCTGGTTTGCTGATTGTGTGAGTCTTTGGACACATTTGTGTTAAGCTGAAATAGTGTCAGAGCTGATGCAAAGTGTTTAGTTTTGAAGTAGTGCAAGTATTCTCACTGGAGTGAGAATCTTTAAAACTATCCTTGTATCATGTAGTAATTCTTTACTTCATAGGGACATTTGGAGTTGAAGGAAACTGAATACTGTTCTCCAGTTTAAGCAATTAATTGGCTTATACTATTGTTGAGGAAGGGCATTTATCTCACTGGACTTTTAAAATTGCTAAGTAAATCAGTAGCTATTAAAGTATCATAGATAATGTCATAAAAATCTGCATGTTCTTTACAAGTCATAGTTCATTATTAGTTTACCTCTATTACCTACACTAGCTCACCAAATACTGTTGTGTAGTTTCTCAGGGAATGGGGTGATGCAGAAGTATCTGCCTTCACTTCTTAAATTTTCTCAGATCTTTGCAGACTCTGCTAGTACTATACTTACCTGCATTTCACTAATCTTGTGTTCTGCTACAGTATACTTTATTTTTATTGTGACTTTAATAAGATTAGCTACTTTAACAACAGCCTACTAGAACATTATTCAAATTAATTAGGTGTTCTTCTTTCTGCCCTACTTCTCTCAGCAAAGCAGTAGGTTGGAGAGCTTTGGAGGGTTCAGTTACCACAGCATGAAATTACTGTGACTGCCTGCTCTGCATTATAATTGGTGTAGAAAGGAAAGATATTCATTCACTTCTGAAGGAGAAGGCTTGGGCTATTCTTGGTGGGGGAGTTACTTGTTGGATCAGTATAAGGAAAAGAAGGTTATCTGCCCTCTTAATCTAGTGAAATGCTAATCACTCTGGACCTTCCTAGCAACCTCCTTCAGGTCTCGTTTGTCTCTGTATTAATTTTTGTACTCCTAAAAGGTAATAAATTGCATACATTTTTTAAAGTATTCCTTAACCAAGATTTGCAGAATTGTAACTGCATTTTTAAATTGAAGTTATGTCACTGCAGGTTTTTGTAAAGGAGATGAGCTGTGAGGTTAATTTTGGGCATTTGCAGTTCTGCGGGCACAGGCTTAGAAGGAGGAGAATGTAAGCTGGCTGTGAAAGTCTTCTAAGCAGCTTTCCTGGGAAGGAACTCTTTTCCTGACCAGCAGGTTAAGTGGCTCTTTAGTTTTCCAGTCTTTATAGAAACTGCAAGAACACAGCGTCCTGAAAACAGAATAATGTAAATGCTAACCTGTAAGGAGACGTGTTTGGCTTTTGAGAAATTAGGGATTCAAGAATTCTAAGCATGTGGAATCCTGGTTTCCTTGAAGCTTTAGTTTGTGCACTGCAAGGGGTCTTACAGCTAGAGTATCTATGCTAGTGTTTACCTATGGAGAAGTTCCCTATCCTGGTATTTGAGGAAGGCAGCAGCAAGCAATAATTACAGTCTCCATGTCGCTTCTGAATGGATATTACTTTGCTCCTTTGCTCTCTCACATGTTAATGAAGGAAGTTCTCATTAATTTAATCATGGAGAAGCTAGTCTTAAAGGAGTTGTTTCCAGCACGGTACTGACAGGGTTTATGTATTCTTTTTGTTGCAGTGCTTTTTACGAAGTACAGATTTTTTGCTATGGAAAGTCTGTGTTTTCACAGAATAAAATCAAAAGTGAATAAGCTGTTGAAAACTTTTCATTTCTGTGACCTAATTACTGCTTAGATTGCTGCTTTTTTAATGTAAGCCATTTTGAATTGCAGTTGCTGCTTCTTTTTTTTTCTTCTTTTAGAAATTGCTTTTTTCATATAATAATAAAATCAGTTCAATACAAGAATAAAGTGGGAAAAGTACCAAATAAAATAACAAGTCTTCTCTTCACAGGAATATGTAAGCAGCCAAAGCCAAAAACCTGTGCCTGCTCCTCTTTCTTTGGAACAAGCTTTGTTACCAGCTATACTTCCATCAAGGTACAGACTTTTTTGGGGGTTGGGAAGAGCGAAGGCAGGTTGGAGTGTGCTTCTTATTTTAGTTTTCTACATTACATTTCAAGCAGTGCTTGAACTCCAACTCCCCATTGCATATAGAAAAACTGAAAACTTTGATAATTGTAATTGCAGTTTATTATGAGTTGCATTCTTTCTGGATAGCTCTGTTTCAATAAGCTCAAGGAGGCTTTTTTTCTTTTTTTAATTTTAGTGAGCTCTATAGGTTTAATTTATTTTTTTTTTAGTAACTGGGGGAAAAATGACGCCCTAAATGAAAAACTAAGGATTTGTTTTGAAACCTCAAAAACATTTCAGGTGGGTTTTGGTGTAATTTCAAAGCAAAGAGATCTTGAGACTGAGTACTCCTTGCTCAAGGAGGTGACTGTCACCTCCAGAGCTGCAAAACTGTGCACAGGGGCTAGATCTGCATTTGTTACATGGATAAACATTTTGGCTCAGGTCTTTGCTGGTCTTTTGCAAACTGGTGTGGTCCTGGTAGAGACAAAATCAGTCATTTGTCTTTATGAAGTTGTAGGTCCATAAAAAAGACCATTGCTAGTTTGTAGGGAGGCCAGTCTGGAAATTGCCTTTTGGGCAGGTTTGCTTCATGTACTGTGGTCTAAATGTCATAATGTGAATTTTTATTATGTATTCAGACCTAATGATACTGTGGATGAAGGTGCAGAGGCCTCACTGCCCAACTCCAGGGATATCACCAGTGAACCCTTCAGAAGAGAACTGATATCCAACTTGGCTGAGCATATTTTGTTCAGTAAGTATTATGGGATCACTATCAACTATCTGTTTTGTTTTGCTAATTGCGTGAACTAACTTGCTGTTTGGTAATGTTGTACTTCCCAATTCCCTCCATTCAGGTGATCATTTCATGACTTCAGATACTCTATTGACAATTCTCTATCCTTTGTCTGCCTCCCCCCCCCCCCTTCACAGTTTAATTAAATCTCTTTCTGATTATGTACAAGCTTTTTATTCTGTTTTGTTAACTTTTGTATTCTTGGACTAGTATACTGAACTTGCTGTACTCTGAAGTGTTTCATTGTTATATTGATACACTGATGTCTTATTACTTCATTTAAGAAGCTATTGTAGTGTCTTAATGGCATTATTGAAGGTCATACTCACATGAACTCCTCTAGCTGCTTGGACCACTGTTGCCAGGTTTTATAGGTTATGTGGTGTGTTTTTCAGTCAGATCTGTGATCTGTGGTAAAAGAGATGCATACAAAACAGTACTTAGTAAACTTTTAAGCTTTACTCAGCCTACTTAGTTCAAATTAATTTAATACTGTTAACATATAGCACCTTGTATTTAATTTGGAATGTACTGTTCTGTGCCAATATTCCTATTATTCGTATTGATTTTTAAATAATGAATGCTCTTTCACTTGTTAAAATATTTTAAACTTCACAAGTGCTTAATAAATTTATCTTGTTTGCCTCTAGCTGCTAACAAGTCCTGTGCTGTGATGTCTACCCACATTGTTGCCTGTTTGCTGCTGTACAGACACAGGCAGGTATGGCCTCCGTGCTGCTTAAATAGCCAGATATTACTTTGGACTTGTTAATAAAAAAAATAGCATGTATTTTACTATTGCATGATATGAAGAATAAAGGTGCGTTTAAATGAAAGTGGATTTCAGGCAGTCTGAGTGCTTATATTTTAGTTGTTAGTGGATGCTTGAAGATAAGCCATTATTGATGGGGTGGTAACACTCATGTGGAAATAGATTTTGTAGTTTGAAATGTAGTTGTACTTTTCTTTTGAAGAGAACGTGTTTGGTTCATTGTATTAAGATTGCATTTTACATCTCAAACACATTTACCACTGAATATGCTAGAACCTCTTCTGTTAATTTTCATATTAGTTTGGCTGTTTTTCAGTTCTAGAATATGATATCACAATGGCAGCAGGATACTCATGTTTAACTGAAGCCTTGTGCGTGGGGCTTCAATAAAATACTTTTTTTCTCCTACAAGCGTGTTTTGCATTTCTTTTCTAAAATTCCTTCTCTTTTTAATCTGAAGCTTTTATTGCACATAAATTGAGAATGATTTGAAAAATACTGCTCGGATATGTAGTCTTGCTTGTTGAGGACGGTGTTGACATTCCCGTCAGTCTAGTCTTTCCAATTTCCTGAAATAATGGGACCAAAGAAGCATTTTATGGTGTGATCTGAAGCCATCTTGACTAAAAGGTTTTGCTTGTGTCCCCAGCTAGTTGAAGAATTCCTGTATTTACAGCATTCCCAGACAGTTGATCATTGACTTTTTAGCATAGGTAATGGAAATAAGATATCTCTAACAAGTTCTTGAAGAACAACTCTGGTCTCTGGTGGTTGTGAAATAAAGCAAGATGCAAACAATAAAACATTGCATTTCCAAAAGCTGCATGGCTTTAAAATAAAACGGCATGTAATTCAAAACCTGTGGGCTATGTGCAGAATCGTCATGAAAATTTTTGCTGACTGTTGTGATTTGGCTTACCGACAGTTTGTGTATTGTTTGTGTTTGCTATATATGTGGTTCTGTGGTTTGCAAATAAGCACCTGTGCAGAAAAATTGTTTAACTGTGTGATTCTGGTTTTCTTCTTAGGGAACTGATCTTTCCAGGTTGGTAGAAGATTTCTTCTCTATGAAGGAAGAGGTCTTAGCTCGTGACTTTGACTTGGGATTTTCAGGGAACTCAGACGATGTTGTTATGCATGCCATCCACTTGCTGGGGAACTGTGTAACTATCACAAACACAAGCCGAAACAATGAGTTCTTCATCACTCCCAGCACAACGATACCTGCTGTCTTTGAACTCAACTTCTACAGCAATGGAGTACTTCATGTATTCATTAAAGAGGCCATTATTGGTATGTTTTGGGGTTTACCAAGATAAGGCTTTCTTGTAATCCACAAAGTCAAAGTATCTGCACAAAAAACTTCATTGGTTTTTCATGTAATTTACTTTTACATATTTCTTCCCTATCCCCTTCAACCCTTGTGTTTTCTTTGTGGAATGTTTCCACTCGTTTTTGAGATCATCCTTAATCTTCCTTGGAAGTATTTGTGTATTGGCCGCAGCCATAGGCAAGGCACTATCAGAGTCTGAGTGAACATAGCAAAACCTATGCTTTGATACAAACAAAATAGCAGTGAATTCTGTCTTCATTGTTCATTTGCATGTGTAATGTTTGACTGCTTTTAGGCTAGAAATAGACAAACCAAAAGTTTTGTTTCCTTTGCTATAAAACTGTTTGGAAAAATAAACTTTGCATATGTTTGTTTCTGCTGTAGCCTGCAGCCTTCATGCGATTCAGAGTAGGAGGTACAGAAATGGTACCAATGGTGCTTTTCCCAGTTTGATTAGTCAAGAACACCTGGTCCGAAAAGCTGCCAGCTTGTGTTACTTGCTTTCTAATGAATTTACTGTGTCTTTGGTAAGTCATTACATTAATTGCCCATGTTTTAAATTTTCTGCTTGTAACTGCATATGTTATTTTAAAATGAATTGATGCTTTTTTCAAGTGTCACGGTTCTGATACGTTCACTTTAAGGACAGTCTGATGGTAGTGGGTAGCAAGAGGCTGAATATAATTTCACAAAGATAGCATTATTCCATTTGCTTCAAGGAAATCTCTGAACGTTTGAATGAATGTGGCTCATCAGGAGAGTTCATCCGAAAGATGTGTGGCCTGAGATAACCTGAATTAACTTGACAAACTGTCACTCCCCGAGTTTCTTTGGCAAGGTGCGACAACATCATTTGATCCTGTTTCAGGGATACATACTGAGTGCACGCCTGCTGCTCGTGCAAGTCCTGAAGTGGGTGATGCTGGGGTGAGCCTGCGGCATTTCTGCTGTGCTGGCTTTGGGCTTTTCCTGAGAGAGAAAAGCTGCTCACTCATATCTCTCTCAGCTTCCCACAGCTTGAGGTTGGGCTTCTTAATGCCTTCTAATAGATTTTGTTTGTTTCTGTCATTAGGCCATGACAACTGTATCTGCATTCTGCCTGAACTGTTTACATTTTTTTTTACTTAAACAAATACAGGTTTCTGGGAGTGCCCAGCTGATAAAGGTTTGCATAGATGATTGAAATAATGCTGGGAACTAAGACCAGATTCTGAAGATACTCGTAGTTTGCATAGGAGTGTAAGTCAAAGGGTGCCACGCCTAGCACTTAGTGGCAACTTTAAACAGGACCCAACTTTGGTTTTTGGTTTGTTACAAAACCCTGAAGAGAGCTGATTCTGTCTCAGTTCACAGCTCTCTGCATCCTTACACTCTGGAGACTTGGAATTTTAAGTGCTAGATTTTTTATGATTTTTTTTAATGTGTAGAAGTATGAGAATTCTGGGGATTCCTGTATTTGTGCTTAAACTTGTACGCATATTTCTGACTTTTGCCTTTATAAATGAAGCACAACCCAAATTTAGGATTTTTGTCTCTGCAGTAATGTAGCTCGTATGATGGGGCTCTTCAGTGATTTTATCCTGCTATCAGAGATGGTAATTTTAACTTAGAAATATTTTCTACATCATTATGAACAATGTAAAGGAGGTTGTGTTTGGGGGGGGCTTGTTTTGGGGTATTTTTGTTTATTTTTTTATTTCATTTTTCTTCAGAGTTTCAAAATACATAGGGATTTTTTTTTCCTTTTATAAATAAATCACGGGTATAAGCATCAATGATTTTATTTTTACAATGATTTTATTTCAGAATTGTTTAACTAAAATTTGGTTAGAGGCTATTAAAATGGGAGAATATTTTATGTGTTTTTTTACCAGCATAGTAATGTATTTCTTAAGAAAACATTGGGCAAGTTTCAAATATCCTATTTCACAATAATTTTTTTAATGTCTGCCAGTATAAACATAAGAGTGATGCATTGGGATTATGGTGAATCTTCAATAACTGGTTTGAAAGAAATAATAAGTGCTGTACCTAAAACATTCATACAGACCAGGGAGCTGGTGTTGCTATAATGGTTATAATGGATATGATTTTTTCCTTTGTTTTATGTTGTGCAGCCTTGCCAGTTGATCTATCAAGTTTGCCATGAATCTGTGGAAAGGCTGATTCAATACGGCATTCTTCTGGTGGCTGAGGTAAAATGATAGAGATATTAAGTGAGCTTTGTTTTATGTACTTGGCTTTAGCCATATTAGCTTGTTTCTTAATTGTGAGTCTTGTTCTAAATGCATGCTGCTACTGAATGCTTGTATTTAATGGGTTCAAGACTAACACTATTCATTCCTACACTATAAGCATCAGACATTTGGGTATAGTCATGAGGTGATGCTATTAATAACTGTAATTTCATTGTGCCGTTAAACCTACCAAGGAAGACACATGTTCTGTCTTGTAAAATGAAGATTTGTTATATTCTTGGAGCCCTTTCAGACTGTAGCATAGTTGCATGGACATTTACTTTCTACTCTGCAGGAGTCAGTAGTCCGGATTCTTTGTCCTTATTCAATTCTTTTGCATTGATCTCAAAATTATTGTACACCTCTTCTACTAGCACAGTTTACAGTTTTGGGGATGTACTGTAGCTGCTATATAGTACGATCTGCCATAGGTGTACAGTGGAAGGAAAACCTGGGGAAGAAGGGGCAGCTGACTTGCCATACCTTTGCTTCCGCAGCTTTTTTTTTGTGCACAGTAAACAAACCTTGATGCCCAAGAGGAAGTAGCAAAATTTGAAGAGCATGTGGAAAAGAAGTTATGCGTTTGGCTGCTTTCTTCTTGCAGCTCTCCAGTTTCAGAGGCTAGAGCTGCTTCTGGTGTATTTGTCAGTGGCCACTGCTTCACTGTAATCTTACTGCATACCTCTTGAATACATGCTTCCATTTTTAATATATGCAACCATAGGTACTATTTACTTAATGCAACTGGATATTAAGCATTTTCCTCTGGAGTTACTAGTGCTTGCTTTTTGCCTGAACTAATGACATGTGAGGCACTAGATTGTGATCATTAGAAGATAAATCCAAAAATAAATGCTAATCAGAGGATTAGAAAGAAACCTGTATGTTCCGTACCTGGGGCCAGATGAGCAAAATAGGTGTAGACTGTAGTAGATATGCACCTCTATCTACTCAAGCATGAAACCTGGCTTGAGGGTTCTCCTGTAAGTTTTGGTTGCGAGTCTGGTACTTTACAGCTGGAATATACATAGATGTCAGGCAGTATATAAGTATTGTATACGTTGTCTGATACACGTAACCAGTGCAATGTTTGAACACTTAAGAAGGGCATGTATTCCATCAGTGTATTTCTTATACTTAGAAAACCTCTGAATCTGCTTACTCCTTTTAAAATGCTAAGAAATTTGCCTAGCCAGTGCAAACACTGTAAGCAGTGGTTGTTTTATGAGTTCAGACAGGCCAGAAATGTTTGTGCGGGTTTTCCAACTTATTCTCTAAGAAAGGTTGCTAGGTTCTGCCCCTCCCAGTGATTTTAGTTTGCTGCTGACATTAACACATTGATAAATTTCCCATAATATTGAGCTTCATTGATCCCTGCTATTTTTTTAACACTTTCTGTGATTCTAGTGTCTGCTTCAAAAACTAAGGAATATTCCTAACACTAGTGATTTCTGATCTTTTTTTAAACTTACTTCTGCTTTATTCAAAATGTAAGATTGGAAGGATGTTATTCTTCATTAGCTGCAGAGGCCTTTTTCATTGACATTAATATGGCAGTAATCACGTGTATGAGGTATCTGTTATCCATTTGGTTTTAATCTTGCCTGATTCATGTTTCTAAATGGAATAAGTGTGAGGGGTCTTTCTTCAGTGACTTAGTACTGGTGACCTCTGGAAAAAATCTTTCTGTTCTTCTACTTTGAGCAGAACAAGTAGTGGCGAATGATTGATACTAAGGCTTCCCTTACTCTTTCTAATGCAACTGAAAACACTTGTTGACAAGTGCTACTATATGGCCTCTGGTAGGAAGATTCAGCAACACTTTTACATTTTTATGTGATGGGCAAAGTATAATGAAAACCGCCCTTTTTCACCAAATGTCTCGTTTCTTCCTGCTTGTCTCAACTCTGTCTATAATTGGGTCTCACCTGCTTTCATTAAATTCTGGTTAGCAAATGGACTAATTTGTACGAGATTATAAAAGAAATCTATTGTTTGCCTGGATTTGGGTGCTTATTTACCACTTTGCCTTTCAAATTTAAGCAGGATGATCAGGAGGATGTTAGCCCTGGTCTTGCAGAACACCAATGGAATAAAAAACTCCCTGAGCCATTATCTTGGAGAAGCGATGAGGAAGATGAAGACAGTGATTTTGGAGAAGAGCAGAGAGATTGCTACCTGAAGGTAGTGTGATCCTAGGGCTACTAACATTGAAGCCTGTTGTGGAAGATAAAAACTACTTCACTAGTTCAGGAGGGGTAATGATAATTTTTTATTATTGGCTCGTAGTGGTGCATTTTGCTGCAGTCAGTAAAACACCTTTCACTCCTCCCCACGAAGAAACATCTGAAGAATAATCTCGTAGGAGGTGGAAGGACAATGGTTACTGTCATGAAAACTTAAAAAAGGCTTACATATCTTATTATCTGAATGTTTTATTCTTTATTGAATGCGTACATTCTAAAAGGGGACATCTGGCTGGTGTTTATTTTCAGCCTAAATTTCACTTCGTAGATTGATCCTTTTGATGGTAGCCATAATACAGAGCTGACACAAACACTCTTGAGAATATCTTGTTAACACTTAGAAACTCATGTCCATTTCTGAATGTATGGCAACCCTTCTGCTGGCTGCAGGACAGTCTGATGTCTTTAATTTTATGCTAGAAAAATAGTTATTAATACCTTGATGGAGAAAAAAGTGGCATTGATCTGTGACGTGCAGTGCCTATTTTGTCCCTTATGGTAAACTGGTTTTCTGCTGGGCTTTCTTAATGTTCTGTGTTGTGCCTCTCTTTTGTATTAAGAATTACTTTGGCTACTGCTGTGCCATGTACTGTGTTGCAGGGTGTTTCTTGTTTCCACTGATCTCTGTCACTTAAGGCCTTTGTTGCCCTTTCTTAGGTGAGCCAGTCTCAGGAGCACCAGCAGTACATCACTTTCCTGCAGAGGTTGTTGGGACCTTTACTAGAGGCATATAGCTCTGTTGTCATCTTCGTGCACAATTTTAGTGGTCCTGTTTTAGAGTCCGAATACCTTCAAAAGTTACACAGGCACTTAATAAGCAGGACGGAGAAGAATGTTGCTGTATATGGTATGTTAAACTGGTTTTGGATCTGGATTTGAATCATTCTGTTCCTCCTGTCACAAGGTAGCCCAAATTCAACTGCAGTTTGCTTACATCTGATTTTTCTTTCTTGCAGCTGAGAGTGCTACCTACAGTCATGTGAAAAATGCATTGAAAGTCTTTAAGGAAATCGGGGTAAGTGTGCAGTGATCAGAGCTGGAGACTGTTAAGTTTCATTTTAATAGTGAGAACAATTTTTGACAATTCATGGAACCTGTTTAATGTCAGTTCAAAATCTGTGAATGTATCAGTGCAAATGTATTGTAGGTTTTGAGCACTTTGCTTTCCTTAAAGCTTAGGGCTGTTGAAGAAGAGCACATATTCTGGAATAGGGCACCTCTTGCCCCTGTGAAAACCAGTCTAGATGAGGGCTGGGTAACTAGATGTTTTTATTCACAGCAAATGAGCTGTGCTTCATGTGCTCTACTCCATGTCCTTACTGGACATCAGTGACTATGTTGGAAGGCTGAGAGCATGCTCTGTGCTTCTTAACACCTGAATTTCATTTTGAATGACTACTTAAATCTTCAAAAAGTATTAGCTGAATTATGACTTAGCAGTGATCAGTACTCCAGGGGAACCATCCCAAGAGACCCACAGTGGCCACCATGAGGATACAGATATTCTTTAAAATAAAGGATCAGTTTTGCACTTTACCACTAGCATTTTGAATTTTAAATCCCCTTACTAGACTCCCATTTAGCCCTGCAGAGGAAGACTTGGGGGTGTTGGTTGATGAGAAAATGAACATGAGCCGGTAGTGTGCACTTACAGCCCAGAAAGCCAACCGTATCCTGGGCTGCATCAAAAGGAGTGTGACCAGCAGGTTGAAGGAGGTGCTCCTGCCCCTCTGCTCTGCTCTCATGAAACCTCACTTGGAGTATTATGTGCAGTTCTGGTGTCCTCAACATAAAAAAGACATGGAACTGTTGGAACAAGTCCAGA
>JANRGW010032331.1:27923-88532 GCA_024733675.1 Psilopsiagon aymara
GCCTTGAGTGGCATGGTTTAGTGTGAGGTGTCCCTGCCCATGGCAGGGGGTTGGAACTGGATGATCTTAAGGTCCTTCCTAACCCTAAATATTCTATGACTTTGCAAATGAAGGGGTTTTCTTTCAACTAAATAATACAGCTTCCTGAATGCCAGATGGGATTTAGAACTTCAATTTTGGAAGCATCAGGGTTTAGGCAGAGTATTGCTAGATGAGAGTTTTGAAATCTTTGTGTTTAATTCTGATGTAGTAAGTAATCTAACAATAGTTAGACTATAGTAAAGCCTATAGTAAGGGTATCTTCCTGTAAGAGCTGTAAAGAAAGCACATATCAAATTGATCATTTTTAGTTCATTCTACCGTTGGAAAAGGGGAGCTAGATAGCATCTGCTAAGCATTTATTCACGGCATGGCATCTGTATTCTTATTATCAAAGCGCTTTCACTTTGAATTCAGATGCCTTTTAAATGCTTGTTTATCCCTTGCTGTTAAGAGTTGACTATTTATCATACTTTTTCTCAGATTCTATTCTTTCATATCACTTGAAGTACTTCAACAGTGTCTGAATTTTAATAATATAATAACCCCCCATGACACAGAGCTTGAAACTGGATGATCTTAAGGTCCTTTCCAACCCAAACCATTATATGAGTCTATGAATATCTAATGGCATTACCATCTAAGCCTTCAAGAAAGGAAGAAAAGTCCTGTAAATAAGAGCAAATTTATTAAAGACCATAAAATTTTCATCACAAAAGAAGGGAGATCCTTTTAACATGGTGATACTTACATATATTCATGCTGTGCTTTAGGTTTTCAGTCAGACGGCACAAAGAAGAGACACCATTTTGGAACTAAGCACTACGTTCCTACCTCAGCGCAACAGGCAAAAACTACTGGAATTCATCATGAGCTTCATGGTATTATAGACCGCCTATAGCACCTTAGTCCTGGGACACGAAGACAGGTTTTGAGACTGTGTCAAAGCCTGGGGACATTTGCTAATCCTTTGAAGTGTAAGGTGCCATTCTCTGGGTAAGGCCTTCTCTGACTTGAACTACTGGAAGACAAGTGCCTTCTTACATATGCATTTATGGGTTTCTTACAGTCCCAATCCTGTTGTAATTACAGTGATACTCACATGACACTATGGATACAGGTAATTAAACATGTTGCAAAAAAAAGATAAATTATTAGAATTAGACTTACAACGAAGAATAAAGTTTTATCAGTGTTATGTTTTAACTACACTTTGAAAGACTGTAACAGATGCACAAATGCACATATTGGTGATCTGTAGCTAACCCTGTGTCTCTAAGAAGGAGAAAAAAGACTCCTGCTGCTGAACCCAGGACACCCTGAGATCTTGAGTTTAGTGGCAACACAGCTTATGGTATAAACAAATTAATTCCAATTCAGTTTTACTGTTTTAAATAAATGGTTAAAAATTGCTAGGCAGGATAATTATTTCATGGATAAAGCCATAGTTTTTCATAAATGTTAACATAAATGCCAAAATCCTAATGAGAATAACAGTTACAGAGGTCTGAGAATAATGATCATGTAGGAGAAGATTGTGAGAAACATTGGCAGCAGGCACACCTTGTACTCTTAGAGCAGTGGTAAACTGCACTAATCACTCACTGCTGCCATGAAGAATGTGAGAGTAGCATTCGTGGTTTTATTATGGCATCTGTCATTCAGCCAGATAAAAGTCAGGAGACAGTTGCCTGAATGTGAATATCTTGTAAATTCTTAGATTATTTAATTGAAAAAAGCTATTAAGTTTGGTTTTGTTTTGTTTTTAATTAATAGGATGTCAGATTTGTTTTTTTAAAAGTGAGAGGAAGACTTGATTTGGTAAAATAATTGTGGCCCTAAAAATTTCAGCAATAACCTCTGCAATTCTTTGGAAACAAGCGTTCATATTGTATTCTGTTGTTGAGCAGATCTAAATTGGCATGAAGTAGTAACCTCTAGAAATACAGAAATAACGGAAACAATGTACTTTTGACTCTGATCTACAGAGTCCAAACTGACTTACAAATGAAATTGTAGACCAATTTGTGATGAATAAATTCTGTCCTCTGAAACAGGACTCTGGTCTTGCGATTTGATCCTTTTGAATGGAGGACTTGCACTGTAGATCTCCTCTTCATGTGAGTGGAGATCAGATTGCAACCTGTAGTCCTGTATTTTAGTACAGCTGATCTAGCTGAAGCAATAACTTGATGGTATGTGAAGCTGGCTTGTTTTGCTTGCAAAATGTGGTTTTCCTCATTTGGACTGCCTTCTGTTTGAGGGAAATCGAACATTTTGATTACTGCAGTGCTTCACTTCATTCTCACATCTTGGCCTTGTGAACAGAAAATCCCTCAAACTTCATCATGTAGTCTCTGTTGTTTAACGTAACCATGGAAAAACATACTTGAATCCCAGCACTTGCACTGTTATGCCAGCACAAAACTGATGCAGACAATTTGAGTTTGTGGCCAAGGATCTTGCATTTATACTGCACATATGTCAACAGGAATGTTTCTGTAAATTTTTTTATTAAATGCTATTAATATTTTAA
The DNA here is from genome assembly GCA_024733675.1 of Psilopsiagon aymara. NCBI lineage: Eukaryota > Metazoa > Chordata > Aves > Psittaciformes > Psittacidae > Psilopsiagon > Psilopsiagon aymara. The sequence goes on from JANRGW010032331.1 coordinate 30,499, forward strand.
GCGGGCAGTTTATAGTTTATTAGCATTCTACTGTTAGCACTGTGAGACATGTTCTGTCACTAAACCAGGTGCTCTACAACACTTAAAGAATTTCTGAACCAAAGCTACATATAAGACGGATCGAAACTGACCCTGGAGTCATTTTTGTTGTTACATCTTTCTGCTCTCTCAGCAGGATAGTGACTACATCACACATAATTTGTTTTGTGAAGTCTTTCTAGCTATTTAGAAAACAGTTTCATCTCATACTAGCTGATGTTAACCTGACGAGTGCTCCATACAACAGTTGTTGCTGATGGCTTCCATTTAATGTCAAAAAAAAAAAAGACTAGGTGCTTTTGGATAGTGAGCTTTCATAGTTTACTGCGTTTCAGTAAATCTGAAGTGTACTAACAGCGAAGATTGTACATTAAACAGGTTTTTAAAAGTAAAGCAATATGAAATAAAACTGGAGTCATTTTATGAAGAATGTTCTGCCAACTGATGTATTAGTTACTGTAAAACCCAGGAGTACTGTGGTCACCGGAGTGTTCTGGCTAGGTGTTAAAAGTAAATGATAGCTTGCATTTAAAAATAAGTAAATAAATCTGGTTAATACAAATCAGTGAGTGGGTAGGCCAGTAATATAGCATGTGAATACATAGTAGCATGTGAATACATATTAATGCATACATTGAGTATGCAGAGGGAGGGGGCACTTCAAAAACTGGTTTTGTATGAAAATAACCCTGCATGTGAGAAGTCAGCACTACAAATCATATGCCACTGGAAGCCTTTTCATTCTGCAGCAAGTGTGTATGTACACTTATATATGCAAGTGTGTATATTATGACACATAAGAACTATGCTTTTCCCTGAAAATAAAGCACAGAATATAAAATTATCAGGCTGTAACAGTTAAAAACTGAAACCAACACTTTTGCACTGTATTTACACCTTTAGTGTCTTCTGATTCTTATTGATATCTCGTGTTTCTTCTGTTGATAGAGTTCCATGTTGAGTTAATTTCAGTGAAGGTGAAGTTAACCAGTAAAGAAGAAAGGTCTGGCCCTGAATTACCACTGACGTATTTTAAGACTCTCGTCTTATAAAGACTTACACAAGTCTTGTCATTCTTATGAGCATATTACTCAGGTGTGCAAGTCTTTTGGGGCCAGGTTCTTTCAAGATTCGAGAACCTTAATCTTTCCACATGCATCCTGTAGGTATCACATTTTTACTGTGCTGAAAATGTGGAATTCCCCTTCCTGTGCGGCCACAGCTACCCAGGCCCCCAGGAATCATAAGCTTGTTACTTCTCCCACTGATGTTGGAGGCATACCTGCCTTCATTTGGACAGTACAGGGCTTTATTCACATAGCTTTGATTAGGAAGCATATCCACACACTTGCATTCAGCTGACTGCTTGCTCCACAGAGAAATATCAGAACCACCACACAGAAGAAAGTTGGGCTGGGAGGTGATGTAAGATATGGTTGCTCTTGTGTTTCTGTGGTAATGAGCCTGATACTGCTTCCTTGAGAACGTTACCATGTTTTACCTGTTACATGTAATGCCGTGTCTGTTGTAGAAGCACAGAGGTGTACTGAAGTTATTTTAATACATTAAACTGTTTGCTAATATGACATCTAATGAGTTTTTTCTAGTGTTTTTGGGGGCTGGTTTTGTTTTTTATTTCTCTGTGTGTGTGGTTGGTTTGGGTTTTTTTGGGGGTTGTTTTTTAAGTAACCTGCTAAGATAATTCATTCAGTAACTTTGGCCCATTCAAGGTCATTTCTGAAATGAAACAATTAAAAGCTTTCACTGTAAATGTATCTCTAGCAGTGTATGTACTGGAGCAGAACCATTTGACAAGCAGGTTGAGGTGACATCCGGAGTCCCTAGGCACTGTTTTGTTGTGAAGCAGAGGTGTCATTTTGCTTCTGTCTTTCCCCATCCCTGCAAGGCTCTTGTATGTATTTTCCTTTTTCCTCTTTTCTCTCGCCTTATGGTGGGTGTGGGGGTGTCATTCAGAAGTCTGAGATGACTCTGATGCTACAGACTGTCCCTTCCCATGACGATTTCAAGCTGACCTGGAGGGCAGTAAGCACCTGTCAGCAATTCTGACAGCACCTGCAAATGTGAATCAATTGGAGTGGGGCTTTAATACAATAAAACCTGCATAGATGATCATTACTTAAATTGAGGAGGAGGGATGCTGTTTCACTCTTCAGGAAAAAAAAAAAAAAAAACAACAAGAAGTTGTAATCAACCGATTCTTTAAGAGGCCTCTAGCAATGTTGACATGCAAGCAAGGCTCGATTAATTGACAACTCTAGGCTGAGGCAGGAAGCTGAAATTCAATTATTGTCAATAGGTTGAATAAAACCCAATTCTTATTGGTGATGACCTTACGTGTTATTCTTTCTCTAAATGTCTTCCTATTTCTCAGCCTTTTAAAATCCCAAGTGTCGGATAAAGCACTTATCCCAGTTTTTGCTTAATTAAGTTACCTTGTAATAAAAGCTTGTCAGGCTTGTTTAGAAGGGTCACTTGATTTGAGCGCTATGCTCTGTTCTCACTTATGGTACACCAAGTTTTCAGCAGCCCTGTATTTTCAAGGTAAGTTCCACATTGATCTGAACTGCTGCTTGAAAACATTTTAGTCTTTTATAGATGTTCATTGCGCTTTGCATTTGCTGGGTGCGATGTATCATCCTTATTAATTCTGGCAGTTGGAGCACCTGTTAATGTAATTGTCTGAGTATCATAGTTGATTCTGTCATTAAGAACTTTCTGGCTTTGGGGAAGAAACATGAAGGAAGTGTCATTGCTGCGTGTTATGCTGGAGTTCAGACCTGGGAGACCATAAATCCCAAAGAAACTTCTGGATTTCATCTGTCATAAAACACTGACAGTTACAGAAACAAAAGCTATTTAATTATTCTATAGCTATTAGTTATACAAATGCATGTGTAGTTCTGCAGTGCAAGATTTCAATAAAAGATGCATGGCATAATTGCTATGAGTAATCTGCATTAAAAGGGTGTCCTATAGCATAACACTTGGTTCTTAAACTGATAGTATTTGCAGTCTCTTGGTCTCAGATGTTTTAGAGTGGCAGTCTGACAAATAAGGAGACTGAGACATGAAAATCAGATGTGTCTAATGCCATGCATGGATTCAGTGACACCTATGAGCCTATTCTTCTGCTCCTAATTTACTTGTCACTTCTGATGCTGTCTTGTATTTTCATTAGCAAGTGATGGTAGTTCGGGGAAAGCTGCATGTGTACAAGCACTAAGTGGGTATTTTTTTTTTTTTGTCTCCTTAAAGCACCATTCACAGTCAGAATGGAAGAATTATGGAGTGGAATAATCACTATTTGTAGTGAACACGATTCCGGTAGAATCTGTTCTGAGTTTCATCTATTCAGTACCTTCATTAGTGACCTGGGGAATGGAAGAGAGTTTGCTCTTTACATATGTAGATAGCAAGATCTGGAAGAGCCAGGTTGTTGTGATCCCAGTGGTAATGATGCATTTTGGAGAGAAGGCAAAAAGAAGAGTAACCAGGGAAGCACAACTGAGAGAATTTAAATGTGCAGACGCAGAAGAGAAAATCAGCTGGCTGTGTAGCAATTCTTTGGAGAGAACTCCAATTTACTGGCAGATTACAAGCAGGGCATGAGTCAAAAGTGGCATTCTGTTATGAAAAGGACAGACGTCATGCACAGTGACGCCTTGTGCCTGCACTAATGACAAATATGGCAAAACTTAACAGTCCATTCAAACTGATAAGGTCTCAGCTGGCATAAAACGTTCTTTTTGAGGAACTCTGAAGGATGCTAAGGGGAAGATGCTAGGGGGAAAAAGAAGCTTTTTCCCTCACATTGTGGAGAAGAATCTGGATTACTCCGTGGATGTGGGATTCCCCAGGTTGGTTAAAAGCAGTGAATTTAATTGCAGTGAAAAGTGTCAGGTTAGATACTGTAAAATCTTTCTCTGAAAGTAAAGAAAAGCACTGAGGTGAATGGCCTGAGGCAGGGCTGTTGATATTTCCCTTGTTCTGGGTTCCTGTCTGTGCTGGTTGTGCCATGTTGAACAGAACGGACATGAGGGGAAGCTTTGCTTTGCAGGTCTAGTTGTCTTTTTAAGGCTGGGTTGGATAGGGCTTTGAACAAACTGGCTAGTGGAAGGTGTCTGCTTATTGCAGAGGGCTGGAGCTGGATGAGCTTTAAGGTCCCTTCCAAACCAAACCTTTCTATGATTCTATGAAAACAGAAATGGGTTTGTGCAGAGACAGCTTGGTCAGGCTGCTTCAACTGGTGTTGTCTGGCTCTTTATTCCTCAGTCTCAAGATCAGGAGCAGCTCTCATATAGGTTATACCTCTTATTCCTATAATTATTCAGGAATAAAATATATGAGGGTTTTTTTAATGTTGTTCTGTAGAAACATTTGATTAGTGTTTCTTATGGTCAAAAAGCACGTGGAGTGCCAGCAGTGACCAGGAAAGGAATAGAGAAGAAAACAGAAATCATCATGGCTCTGCACTGAGTCTGGAGTGGGGTGTGATCATTTTCAGAGAGGTGTGTAGGAGCATCCTACCTCTGCCTGTAGTAAAACCCCTGCTAACTGGAAAATGGGTGAGGAATCTTGCCCCTGGCATTATCACCTTCCAGACTGATCCTGGCAGTTTACAATAACAAATTACAAATTAACCTTGCAACCTGTTAGCAGATTACAGTTTAACTCTGGCCCTGGGTTGGAAATGCTGAAAGCCAAGGGGTATTTCCTGAATTTCGGGTTTACTTGACTATTGCCTTATCTCAGGAGTTTAGACTCCAGCAATTGTATCTACCCAAGGAAAATAACATTTGTAAATGCCACAGAATTTCTTTGGGAATTCTTTGGAATTTCAAAGATTCCCCCCCAAATGCTTAGCCAACCTCTTTAAGAGAGCTCTGTACTGTGTGATGGCTGCTGTGCAATTGGTACTCAAGATGACTTGTTAAGAGCTAGAGGAGCATATCTATAAAACCAGTATCTCACCTTTGATTTGTTGTCCTCCTTCAGATGAGGCTAAGGAAGGGCTGGTGGATCAGGTTTGTTCCCCAGTTAACCATTTTACATATCTGTGGAAAGTTTTACAGGCTCACCTTGTGGCTTATGTTAATATAGAAGTTCTCTAAATTGAGATGAAGACTAATTTTAGCAGTGGTGCTAGACATCTGGTTGAATCAGCCTTCCTCTTGTCTCAGCAGGATGGAGAAGGCCAATTACAGTACTAATTATCAGAAAGCTGTAAAAGCCCCTTTTCAGTGTTGATATTTCCCCTCCATTAAACTTAATTATGATAAATCAGCACCTTTGAATCTCTCCTGTTGTCTCTTTGGCTCGATGGCCATTTATAGCCCCCAGTCTCCCCCAGTTCCTTCTTTTTGTGTGCTACAGGTTTAGAACCTCATCATCCTTGTGTCCGTTCCTGTTCCCAGGTGCTTCTGATTGTCCTTCTTAACAGCAGCTCTTTTGTTGGGTGACTCAGCTTTCTCATTCAGAGCCCCCAGAACACACAAATAAGCTCCTTTAAAATCCAGACATGGTAATTAAAATTAATGATTTTTGTTTTCTTTTGGAAAATCCTGTTTCCTTATAATCAATGTGTTAAAAAGCGGGTAGTTTTCTTCCTGTACTTCCTTCTTTTGGCAAGGCTTTTGTGGAAGAATTGAATCATAGAATAGTTAGGGTTGGAAAGGACCTTAAGATCATCAGTTCCAACCCCCCTGCCATGGGCAGGGACACCTCCCACTAAACCATATCACCCAAGGCTATGTCCAACCTGGCCTTGAGCACCGCCAGTGATGGAGCATTCACAACTTCCCTGGGCAACGCATTCCAGTGCCTCACCACTCTTACATTAAAGAATTCCTTCCTCATATCCAATCTAAACTTCCCCTGTTTAAGTTTCAACCCATTACTCCTTGTCCTCTCACTATAGTCCCTAATGAAGAGTCCCTCTGAAGAAGGACTTTGCATTGAGGTAGTGGCTTTGGTCAGTTTGGGGGGTTTGAAAGTGAAGGTAGAACAAACTTCTTCTCAAGAGTTTTCCATAAAAAAATTCACCAAAACAATTGGATTTGCAATGTTTGTGATGTTTCATTCAGCTGTCATTGAAATGTCTCCTCTTGTTCTTGGAGAGTAGCTTGATTAATCCAGTAGTACTTGTTTTCCTGAATAAATGTTATTTGTCGTTTTTATAATGGTCAGCCTGACTCAATGAGATTGATGCTGGACTGCAGAATAACGTGTCCTATTGCAAAGAAATGACGTTTCAAGGAAACCATACCACAGGGCACATACCTTGAAAAGTATTTTTTATATCTCCAAAAGAAATCATGACATGGAATAAAGTGGATGTTCCCTGGTTTTAGGAGATGAGGAAGTTTAGACATGTCTTATGTTTACATTTTTGTAGTACTTAGATATGATGTGAATTGATTCTGGTGTTACATTTTAGAACTCGGTTCTCCCTTCAAAACTGCAAATTCTGTTGTTTTTACTCCAAAATGTTTCTTTTTGTCCGAGAGTCTTGGAGGTCTGTTTTAGAGAGGAGAATTCTATCCCTTTACCAGCTGTAACCATTAATCCAACTTGTAGCTTAAGAAAGACTGAAATAAAGAAGTGTAGAAATATTAGAAGCTGATGCCTCTGTATATACTCCAGAGAGTTAGGAGAGCAAACCAGGGCAGGAGTTTGTGTGTGTGTTTTTGTCTTTTAATTGGTTTATATGAAGTTATCTCTTTGCTGATGCAGAAGGCAGTAAAAATGAAAAGTGTTGGAACTAGTGACACATGTAGTTAATTTTCTAAACTAAGTGAATTAAATATAAATTGGTTATCAGTAATTCAAAGCAAACTGCTACATAAGAATTTGAAGCAGCTTGTCTATCATTTTCCACCATTAAAATATTAGTCTAAGCAAGGCAGTCTGAGGCTTTCTGATCTCTTATTAAAGCCTCACTTCTTCATTTAATAAAGAAGCAGATCCAAATGATACAGCAGGCTTGAGGCATTGCTGTTGTAACAGCCTACTGTATCATGCCCTGCTGCACACTGGGCATAATCTGGAAGGTGGGTTTGGTCTAGGAAGTTTCAGGTATGTGGCATAGCATGGTCACTTCCTTGGGGGTTGGAACTAGATGATCTGAAGGTCCTTTCTGACCCTAACTATTCTATGATTACTGTCAGTCATGTGAAGAGGGGAAAACCTGGAGATCTTAAACCACAGCAGTTTGATAGAAAGTCCTGCAGTGCCCAGGAGGTAATGGCATGGTGCCCTGTGGTTATGGCTATGGGTTGCCCAGGGAAGTTATGGGTTGCCAAGGAAGCTGTGCATGCTCCATCGCTGGCAGTGTTCAAGGCCAGGTTAGACAGAGCCTTGGGTGGCATGGTTTGGTGGGAGGTGTTCCTGCCCATGGCAAGGGGGTTGGAATTGATGATGTTAAGGTCCTTTCCAACCCTGACTATTCTGTGATTCTATGGCTGGAGGATGGACTGATGCCTCTATAGTTCCACTGGTATTAACCTGCACAATGCTATGCACTAATGTACCACCAATCCCAATCAACTTGGTGCTGGGCATCTCTTCCTCACCCCTTGCTCCTGAGTGGGACAAGCGGCACATGTTCAGCTACTGCACAGCAGGGATGGAGCATGTTCCGTGCACAGAGGGCTGGTAACCTGCATGGGTCCTGGCCACTCAGCAGCAGCACAGCAGGTATGAATAACTAACTGGGGGGACACAGTGAGACTCCTGGTCCAACTGGCTCAGGGTGGTTTTCTTCTGTAATACAAAAAATTCTTTTCTCCCTGTTATTGCTATGTAACTACAGCAATTTCCAGTGTCTGCATGGACTGGTACAGTGTTTTCTTTGTCCTAACTCTTTCTCATACAGGGAGTTAACCCTGAGTCTGACTGCTCCCTACCATGTAAACCACATAAGGCTTTTCTGCTTACATTGCCTAAGAAGACACTCTTTTCCCCACTGCTCTCCTACTTTTGTATTCCGACTGCACTTCATGAAGAATTGCCTCTCAGATCTATCAGAGCTACAGTAAAATGAAATGGAAACAGACTTTCCAAAGGAGATGATGTACTTATCACTTGTGTCCATAGGTAGAAAATTCTGGATGGCTAGAAAACACGGGAATAGGGGCTTTGGCCCCAGAATTTTTAACTTTTTTTTCTTTAGAGGGTTTTTATAGTTCTGGTAATAGACAAACACGGATGAGCACAGCTCCATCTCCAGTGTGTCCAGCAGATGGTGGTGGAGTTTCACCTACAGCTGCGATTCCAGTTGAGGGTCTGGACACCACCGTTCCCATGCCTCAGCCCTCAGGCTGTCCCTTAGAAACAAAACATCATTTCCTCAGCAGCTAAATGCAATATGTGCTTAACATAGAAAGTACTTCTTTTGGAGCTGATTTTTATCTGTTGCTGTGATTGATTTTTATAGTTGCAGGATTCAGGCTGTGTTTGGCACCTCACACGAACAGCAAGACCATCTTTAATGCCTGTGGCCATGGAGTGGTGCTTACCATGCTTCAAGAGAGAATTTGCATTAGGAGAGAAGCTCTTCACCTCTTCTTCCTTCTGCAGCCACTGGTCCTAATGAGCATTTTAAAGAGGCAAAGCAAATCCAAATCCAGACCTGAGCATGCCACAAGTTTGGAATCGTCCCAGATGCAAGAACAGATGTAAGAGTTGCAGACCCATATCAGATCCCCCCACTCTCCCACCCCATGCAACATGATGCCCCTCCACAGCTGTGGAAGGCAGGGAGCTAGGTCTGCAAGGCAGATGGAAAGAAGAGGCTGTGCCATTGTGGTACTTAGGAGAGCCTGGCAGTGCTGTCAGCTGAGCTTATCCCTCTTTAGATGTAAAACTTCCTCTGAGGCTGGAGAGCAATCCCAAGACTTTGGCTGAACATGGCGACAAGGTGAAGCATTAATTTGGTTTCGAAATATTCTGCAGGCTTTTTCTTGTGAAGATAACTTTGAACTCAAGTGTCCCAGGAAGAAGAGTCATAAAAGCACCTGCAAACAGCTTGATTCATCGACATGCAGCATTTTTTTTAATCAAAAAACTCCTCATGCACCCACCAGTGCAAATCAGATTTGAGCCTCCCTTATAGGAAATCTGAGGAGTCCCCTGACTCTAAGAAATCCTTCAGGGTAGGGAGGGCAGCGCAGTCCACTCTGCTGTACAGCACATAAGTGTGATGTCTGGCAGGGAGATGGCCAGTGCCCTGCTGAGCACAAAGGAGATGTGGTTCATGTGTATTTCTTAACAGTGTTGATGATGACAAATCTTGTCCTTTCCCTTCCCTGCTCAGTTCCTCCCCAGTGCCTGTGTACCCTATTCCCAGAAAGATGCTTGGAGGCTTTGCTGAAAGAAATTCTGCATCTTCTTCCCCTTCCATCTCCTCTTCTTCTGGACTATTTCTGAGGCTGATAGAAGTCCCAGTCCACTGTCTGCAAAGCACCGCTGGCCCCATGGCAGGGGAAGCCAAGCTGGTGACATGAACAAATGATGGAGAAAGGTTGAAAGGAGGGCAGGAATACCTTACATGAGTATTTCTGAGTCTCTTAACCGAAAGGCTCTAAGTTTCTGTGGCAATTCAAGCAATTTCCAGCCAGCAAGGTGTGGGGAATGAAGCAATGACGGGATCCTTTGGTCCATTCACTTCTCCTGGATGATGTGCAGGGCAGAGCTCACAGCTGGGCATGGATCTGAGAGAAAAAAGCAATTGCCTTAGGGGTGGTTTAAAAGTGAGGAGGAGCATGGTTCTGGCTGCCAACCCAGAAATCATAAATCCAAAGATGTGCTTTGTACAGGAAGGGGCTGCATTTGCCTCTCTGTGCCCGTCCTCTGCAGCCTGGCATGCTGCCAGCTTTAGTAGCAATGTTAATTGTTATTGTTCTGTCACGAAAATGGGATTAGAATTTGGTTCCTTTAGTCAAAATGACAAGGAATCAATTCTTCTGTCTTAAACTGCTTTTGAGAGAGGTGGTCACTGTGGCACAAGTAAAACTCTATAGGGATTTCTTCCACACCTGAAATATTAGGTAGTCAAGCCTGGAGGAGATTTATGGATACTAATGCAGCCACTGGAGGGCAGATGTAAAACTCACATCTGCCCTTGTATCAGTTAATTTTTCCCTGAAAGTTTCACTTCAGGCTTATCTCGTTGCAGCAAGCATTTCCTTTTTGCTTTACTACATCACTCCATTATTCTCAAATCCAGCAGCTTTTCAAGCACTCAGGTTGGCAGCTCCCTCTGCTCACTTGCCAATCATGGAATTATAGAATCACCTAGGTTGGAAAAGACCTTTAAGATCATCAATTCCAACCATTACCACAGAACTGCGAAGACCACCGCTAAATCATATCACTGAGTCCCTTATCTACTGATGCTACTGGTAACCAGCTTGTGCAAATGACTGCTCTTGCCTGCTCAGTCTGTGCACAGTGTCCCTGCTGCCCCTGCTAGAGGAAATTCTTCTGTAACTTGACAGGGCATTGAGAAATTTGAATATTCAGGACGAAAAGCACTTTACAACTCCAAAACATCTTCTCAGGTGTTGAATGTGTCCCAGCAGCTAAAAGAAGGACACAGATGCTGTGCATGTTGTAGTGAAGATCAGCTGCCACATGTCTGAGCCTGGCAGGGACTGCTGAATGGTGGCAGACCAGCGACAGCGGAGAAGGCTGGCTGGCGAGGCCAGTAACCAACAGCAGGGTGATACTAGTGGTGGCGCAGGCAGGGGTCTCAACTGATGGACAGCCTGCTTTTGTAGGCACAGCAGGGAAGCAGTGTTCTTGGGAGACTTACAGAGGAGGACAAGAGGATGGACACAATGGGATGTGAAAACAAACTCAGCAAAACAAACAGCAGAGATTTCTCTGCCAGCTCCCAGTGCTGAAATAGCCCAGTATTGGACTAGAAGTGTGCTGGAGTTGACACTAGGGGAGGAAATGGAAGGCAAGATGGGCCCATGAGTCCTGACACTGGCACAAGTTGGCCAAAGAAGTGATGAATGCTCCATCCCTGGCAGTGTTCAAGGCTAGGTTGGAAGAAATCTTGGCTGAGATGTCTTAGTGCGTGGTGTTCCTACCTATGACAAGGGATTTGGAACTAGATGATCTTAAGGTCCTTTCCAAGCCAAACCATTCTATGATTCTGTGGTGCTTCAGCCCCTCAGTTCAGAAGCTCAGTCCCAGCAATCCCTTGATTTGATGCAGAAAAAGGACACAATCAGTCAAATGTCTCCAGAAAGCAGCTGTAAGCATTGCACGTTAAGAAATAAACCAACTTTCAACTTTCTGTCTTAGGAACAGCTGCTTCACCATCCCTCAGCTTTCCATGAGGGGTGGGAACAGCATTTGGATCATGGAAGAGGAGGCTGGGGAGAGGTGGCATTCCTGAGGAGCCCTGCCTGTGAGGTGAGAGGGGATGACAGTACCGCACTGCTGAGCTGTTGCAGTAGATTGCTTCTGGTTACTTGCAGAATTACACCATATGCCATTAAATCATTCCACATTAGACAAATCTGTGCTCTGGATGATTTCCCTTTCCCAGCACGGTTGAGTGGAGATACAAACACACAGACACAGACGCTCTCTTTCTCTATAATTTTCCTCTGCGTGGCAGATGAGACCTGAAAAATAAACACACATGTTTCCCTATGGGCTACGATGTTCCTCTAACTGGTGCTTTTGTTTGCCAGCTGTAACGCATTCCTTCCAGTCCAATGCCTTTGCTGTTGTCACTGTGATCCCTATTGCATCTCTGGTAGTGCCCTGCAGCAGTGTGGGATGGTTTTCACTCTGCTCCAGCCTCAGTTAAGCAGGCTTTTATTTCTTCGTGGGCACCACCAGCTGTTCCCAAGCATGAGGCATAGGTAGAAACTAGATAACATCAAGAGGCCTCGAGAGCCCCAGTCCTGTCTGCTCTGCTTGGAGCTGGGCTTGTCCAGTTTAAGAAACGAGGCTCTTCAGACAGCTGGGACGTCTGTCTGCTTTTCCAGACAAACAACTCGAAGAAGTCAGAGTGACTGCAGATGTAATAACAAGCTATATCATCATCATCACATGCTCTTCAACTCCTTCAGTGTTTCAAGCAATCGCATGGCTGAACAGCATACATCAGCTGACAGACTCCTTGGTCATTTCAGATCAGCTACTACTTGTACCATCATGTGCCCCATGGGACATGTAAGGACTGTGAGAAGATGTATGACAAGACAGTGGTTAGAGCAGACAGGAACAAATTCACACAAAATAACTTTAACTGGTTTTGCTGTTCATGGGACACCATCCTTTACAAGTATAAGTTATACTCTTTATACTCTTTAAATTCCATGTGTTACTGGCTTCTGGGCATTGACTGTTTCCACACAACCCACAGGGGACAGAATTGCTGTAGGCAAATTAAGGGATAAAATAAGTCTGCAAATTGACCTGCAACATCAGAGAATTTGAGAAATTGTGAGTGGTTTTGTAGGGTTTTTATATCATCACCCTTTTCAACTGAACATCCTGAATGCTTTATACATATTAATTAAGTCTCATGTGGCTCCTCTGAATTACGTAAAGACAGAATTGCCTCATCCATCAGAAGAGAATCCAGAAGCTACTTAACAATTTGAGGCAGCAATAAATGACACCATCCCAATGAATGAAAACTCAACACCCACTTGAAAATTCTGAGCAGGAGAAAAAATGAAGCAATTGGATTATATCTTTCCACCCTTGCAAAAATCAGTGTTGGATCGTGAAGGGCTACATAAGGACCTCTCTTCCTGTACCCTCTTTCCATCTCTTCTTTTGCTTGATCGGAAAATGTTGTCTTCCTGGGTAAGCTTGATCTAAGATTAGGGTTTCAGGAAGGAAGCAACTTAAAGGGGAATGCTCATAAAATTCTCATCCTCTCTCCCAGTCCATTGTTGATGTCTGACAGATACTAAACTGGGAACTGCTGGAAGAGGGGGTTGGACCAGAAGGATGAAGATGCTGTGAGAGCAGAGTGATTAAGGGAACTCCTTGGAGCAGTGTAGAGCTAGGAAGAGGATGGCGAAGTTAAGCACAAGATGTAAACCTCATTAGACAACAGAGCAGAGTAATTTAAAGGGCTGTCAACGCAGTACTGGTATGCAGGGATGCTGCTTGTTTGGGAGAGTATTTCATGATTATTCCCAGTCATTAGGATCACAGAGGCTCACCTGAAGGGATGAGCTAATTACATATCAGGTGTTAGAATAATGACTTACCACACCCAGCTAAAGAATTTGGGTTTGGACTCCAGCTCATTAAAAGTTTAACTTGAAGTAGAGATTGGCACTTAATGAATGCAGGGAGGCATCAGTTATTTACTCAAATTTCTCATCTCCCACAGAAATTATTCTCATTTTCTCTTTTAAATGTCCAAGAAAGGCACTAGATTGTTTCTCCAGCTGGACTTCTCTAGATCTGTCTTCTAATTCACTTTTGATTGCTGATTTCTAATAGTTTCTAGCAAGATCGACCACAGACTAGGATAAAATAGAAGTATAGTGGAAAATTCATTTGTGTTGGAAAATTTAGGGATTGGGTTTTGGGGCTTTTTTTTTTGTATACCAGACACGCCAAGGCACTCTTGGAATGTTCTAAAATTGTACTGAGGACAGAAGATGTGTACTAACTGCCCTTTTATATAGAAATTGGTTATGGAAAAGGACCTGCCTGGCCTGGTGAACTTCATGCTCTTCACGCATGAACAATGCTTGTCCAGGCTGCAAAGGTCAAATTCACCCTAAGCTGCATTAGCTAGAACCTAGGTCCTTCTTCCCCTCTATGGAACCTTTAACAGGATGCATCTGGAATAATGTCCCAGATTCTTTCAAAGGCTTGTTCGGTCCTGCTCGCAAGAGACAACAGGCACAAACTGCACCAAGGGAAATTAATATCAGATACCTGGAAAAATTCCACAGGAAAGGCAATGAAACCCTGTAAAAATGGCTTAAAGGGGCTGATAAGCCTCTGCCTTTGGAGGTGTCCAACACCAGACTGGAAAAGCTGCTGTGCAACCTGTCCTTCTTCAAGGTGGTATTGGAACTCCTGGCTTCAAGAGGTCTTTCCCATCCTAAATTATTCCCTTATTGTGTTCCCACTGGGGATTGGAGCATACCTGTGGAATCTTTATTTTTCAGTTCTCTAGGCCCTACTTAGACAAGCTAACAGGCATGAAGAGCCTTTGAGACACTGAGGTTTGTGTTGCTGTAAAAATTACGATCATTGTATGGTTGTGATTGCTTTGCTTCTTTGAACAAAATGTGGAACTGGTTTTCTTGTTTTAATTCCACCACACATGATTTCACCCCTGCTGCGTCGTAATCTGCTGTGAATTTTCTGGCTTTGTTTCCCGCAGCACTTCTTTTGAAGAGCCCTTGTAAAGAAATGCATGGACTTTGAGTGGAAATGAAAGGTAATTCAAAACATAGATCTGTTAATCCTGAGAGTCTCAGTACTCCCTCTTAATATACCTCGGTAAAAAATGCGAAGTTATAGCAATCAGTTACAGCGTGGCTGCAATGAATCTGTTATTAGCTCATGCAAAGGGCACTGCATGAGATTGATGAAGGAAAAAGAAGGTAAAAGTGAATTTATTTCATCTAAATGATTCCAGTTCAATGAATCCTCTGTGTTCTTGGCACGATAACCCAATCAATAATTGGCTCTGTGAAATAAGAGGATTGACACTGTTTTAATGGATTTCATTTTACAGCAGTTGTTTTCCTACACACAATATTTATACAAGAAAACTGAAGATACTTGGCTAAGTAAGTGAAAAGTAAGTTAATTATTGGGTAGAATTCTCTGTCTTCAGCCTCTGTAGAATCTGTGTACCTTGGGAAGGTTTTTTTTATTGCTTTTCTGTGTGTATAGCAATACTACATAATTGACACCAAATAAACACCAATCTCTTACCTTTCCAATCAGGATGTTTTTTGAAGAAAGTGGTGTTATATCTTTTTCTTTCAATATCGTTTATATAGAGAAGCATATGAAAGCATGAAGGGAAATGACCCCCAGAGGAAACATATGGGAGCAAATTTCTTGTCATGTGAATAAGGAAGAGTGCATGAGGTGATGCTCCAGCCACCAGGATTTTATACCTGTCTGCTAGGTTAGTGACTGCTAAACCATATACCAGCTTTGCTCTTCTGTAGAATATTAAAACCATGTATTTGAATCATGTGAGAACTGTGTTCTCTAAGAGGTGCTTGTGATTGCTGGCACCAATAAGGTGAGAGCAGAGGTAAGATTACCCTGGAAAGGGACCACAGGATTGTGGGGGAGGCATGGCACTGCAGAGCAGTGTCAGGCTTCAGACTTATTTGTGCAGAGTTGTAATACAGGAGCCCCTCAGTGAGTCTCTTTAGTGTGCCAGACTTTGCAGCACTTCAGGAAGACCTGCATTATGGAGGAGTCATCTCTCTGCATCTACAATCGGACTGACAAAAATACCATGGTCCCAGCAGATTCCTGTAAAATCTCTTATGACTGATCTAGCAGATCATATGGCCTGGCTAATCCCCATCTTTAGAATAAGTTGAAACAAAATCTGAGGTTTGGACACTTGTGCTCCTTGAATCATCAGAATAAACATCTGAAGGTTATGGTAGTGCCTTGGGTACTCCGGTAATAAAATGTATGTGTGAAACTGTGCTGTCATTTGCTTCATTTCTAGCAACACTTTACCTGGTGGAAGCAGGTCAAAAGAGAGAATGGCCAAAAGTGATGAATGCTGTGCAAGTGAGTCAGTAAACCTTAGCCAGAGAGCCCTTCTGCTTGTCATAGGCAAATGATTTTGTATTTCTTAGCTTCTGCCAGCACATTTTCACAGATCATCCTTCTTCATCTCACCCCACCTTAGAGCTGTCTCCTGCAACGGAGATCCCAGAGGTGATACAAAAATCACCTCTGCAAACAGGACACAGGACTAACAATAAACCACAAAGAAAAGTCATGTACTCATTGCTTGTAGTAATCAGCTTTCTACAGCAATAGCCGCAAATCAGTGCTTCTCCCCATGGCATTTCTTACCAAAAGCTTTCCTTGAAAGGAAATCTTAGGCATGGAAATGAGGGTAAAATGCTTGATGGCCCCTATGGTTTTAGAGCATTCAATTCCTTCTAAAATTAATGGAATTTGGGCCTGTAAATCCCTTATGGAGCTTTGAGTATCCTACTTGACTAATATTTAAACTGCTGAAGTTCTTTGCAGATCCCCAAGGAGTGAGCACTGGCAGGACCTCCTGGGTGTTGAGAATACCAGCAGCCTGCAAAAAGGAAGATGTACTCCTTTATATGCATATGAATGCTTCATGTTCATAGCTGCGAAGGCACAACAGTTTTAAATCTTCAGTGGCACTTGCAAGCCTCCAATTTCATATGTTCATGTAATACTGAATTCTTCAATTAATTAATTAGGCTGTGATCTTTCAATGGCACTTTTCTCACCCATCAGCTGCTCTGGGTTACAAACATCCCTTTGCTTGTCAGCCATGTGACTTTGAGGACCAAAGCTTCTATTTTTAACTTCAGCAGGGTTTAGAGACCTTTTTCATCCCAAGACCACCCTGTTTACACTGCAGATAGTGTCTACACATAGCATAAAATGATTTTGATGGTAGTAGCTGTGGTCTGCAGATCTAGTCCCAGCTGGGGGAATTAGTGGGTATTAGTGCCCTAAGAAAGAGTGGAGCAATTATTATGGCTACATTTCAAGTAAACTTTGGAATGAGAACTCAGACTGGGAATACTTAGGTATCAATTGTCAATCTTCTACTAGGTTTTGTGAAATATACCTAAATTCCCACACTACTGGTTAATATTGAACACTTCAGCTTGTTCCAGATGAAGTGGCAGTATGACATGTTCATTGTGATGCCTGCTTTGATGACGCAACTGAACAGATTTTGTCTTGTCCAATTTCCGCTGCTGGAGGATCCTGCAATAAGAAAGGTGATGTTCAGAACCACTCATTGTAGCAGAAAAAAGTCTTGGGAACACGGCAAAAGTCATGGACTTTCATCTCCAAGCTGAAACGCATTTATTTCAATAGCTTGCCTGAGAGGTGTACTTTGACCTCCTTCTCGAAAAAGGCTTGTATTAGAACTGTGAAAGATTGTATTGTGGCAGATTGTATTGATCTTCTTTCATTTGAGGTTTTAAAATCAGATTTTTTTCCCTTTGATACATCTGGAAAATCCAGATCTGCTACTTCCAGAAAATCCAGGAGCAGAAAAACTCAATGGCCCTTGGATGGATCATGCTACCAATTGTGTGCTCTAAATAGGACTTCATAAAACAGTGAGTTTTTTGATCTGTGCAAATCTGTCTCCTGATACCTGAAAGCATATTCCTTGGAGCAGCTCTCTTTTATGAAATCTTACTCCCACAATGTTAGACATGATCTTTCTCCTTCAACAATCTGATGATCCATTTGAAAGAAGCAACCACACTGTGACAAACTGTACAAAATTAGCCCAATCACTGATAACTTTGTATTCTGCAGAAGAATAAGAGAATTAGAATTGAATAATAAAATTTGTTATTTCTTTTGTATCTTTTATGCTTGGTTTGCAAAATATTCTATAAGTTTGTTGCATCCTTGTCATAAGTTATTGAATATTTTTATTCTTGTTTGCTGGGCAATGGAAAATGAAGTCAATGAATTCAGTCATGAGAGAGGCCTGAGCATACCTGGAAAGTCAGAGGCAGAGAATGGAAACCAGCTACTGCATCTTCTAACCCTAGACCCATACAGATCTATCAGGATTAAATAGGGATATTTGTATATGCCTGATACTGGCCAGAAACCATTGTATATATTACCCTGCTCATGAAGTCTACATCTGAAAAATGCAGATTTGATGTGTTTCATGTTAATTCACTAAAGGCTTTGCATTCTCAAACATAGACGGTCTAGCACACATCAAAAAGATTTGTGCAAGACAATGCAGCTTTGTAAATCTAAAAGAAATAAGGTTTTGATTAAAAAACTGATGCAGAAGAGGAGAAAAGAAAATCTACATAGTTTCAATTGATCTTCCAGTTCTAAGAGAAAACTTTAGAGGTGTCAGTGATCTAATTGTGCCTTATTTACCTGTATAACAGGACATGGATACTTTGGAATATGTGTTTCACTCCAGCTAGGGGTCAGAAGTAGCCATGTAAATGATGCAAAAACAATAAAATATGATAAGACATTTCTGTGAGCCAATTCTCTGATATCTTTCTTACAATTTGAGATCCATAAATTAATGTACATTGATTCAAACAGCTCCAAATACCCTTTGAGAGCTAATCAATCCAAAAGTACTTGCAAGTAATAATTCAGTCAGCTAGCAAACTAGCAAAGTGCTAATGATGAAGGAGGAAGACCCTACATTTGTAAACTATTAGCTGTATCATCTAATCTGGTACTGAAGTAATTGTCTGCCTATATATGAAAAAAGTGTGAAAATATTTAATCCTAGAAAGTGTTGGTAGAGTTGAAAGAGGATCTCAGAAAACTGCTGAGATTGTAAAATTGAAAGCAACTTGTTGGCTTTTCTATTGTCATTAACATTTGCAAATATAATCTTCCAAATGAAGGGATGGGACACATTGTCAGGCCCCTGAGGGCACTAATGTCCCTGCTGAGGCTCGCCTGGAGCCTCCCCTACTCCTGCAAATGGCCCGTTTCAGCTCAGCCTGGGGCTATCAGTCCCTGTCTGAGGATGTCCCTGACTGCTGCCATATGCTACGTGCAGAAGACCTCTAAACTATCTCCAGTGCTTTCTTGCAGAGTTATCTGCTGCTGTCTAGTTTTCTCTTTTGGGGCTAAAATACTGAGGAACAGGTGCTCCTCAGTGATGTGGAAGGAAAGGTCAACACTCAGAGCTCTCTATGAGTTTCTTACAGACAGAAAATAAGGTCACTTGGGATGGAAAACAGTGGCTGAAGTGTAGACCAGGCTTAAGCAGGGAGTGGAAAGAGATATTATCAGAGTTTCTAAGCTCTGGGGACATAAATCAGCTGCTGAACAGTTCTAGCTGGTTTGTAGCAGACTCAGGTGATGGAAATGACCCATGAAGCTGAGGTCTGTGAAGCGCAGCTGTTGGGTGAAGGTGACCTTCTGGCCACCTCTTGCATCCCTTGGAGGGGTCCTGGCACCCTGCGACAAAGAACTGCTCAAACCAGGTCATTCATGTTCTCCCTTTGAGATGAATGGTGGATGCTTTCTTGAAGCCACTTCTGGATGGGATTTTACAAAACGTTTGGTAGTACTTGAATATTTAGCAGGGCTTTAGGGAACCAATTTGTGTCAACAGAGGTCTCCTCGATTAGTTATTGGAAGGTTTCCTTATTGAACACATCTGTAGTACCTGCAAAGAATCGGAAATGTAAAAAGTATCTTGGGGAAAGAGAAGGGAATAATCAAATAAACATTTTACTCAGGAACTTCAGAAAAGCAGCAAGTTAATTAAAAGGTGACATTTCCACACACACGCAAAAAAAGTGATGTGTCTAGAAGCTGGGACAAAATGAAACAACTTGAAGAAGAAATGAGAGGAAGGGCAAAAATTTGTGGCTTGTTTTTTTTTTTTCACACTTAAACTTCATTTAATTGTTAGTCAAACATCGCACATCAAAAATGCAGCTTTTTCTTCCATAGTATAATTAATGCTGAAATACATTTATGAACATGTCTGCTTGCCTAGTGCTAGACAGTTGCTTGCATGGTTTTCCTGAGGTGAAGAGCTTCACTTCAGCCCAAACCCAGCTGATGGCCCCTGTATTGGTGGGGTGGAGAAATACAAGTTTGCTTGCTGCTTGCCTGCAGCTACTGGAAGCATCTGTGAGTTTTTTCTTATTTTCCAAGAAGAGGAAGATTACAGGACCAGGAGAGTTAGACCCTGTATCTCTGTCACTACTAACCATTTATTATCATTTCACAGCAAAGAAAGATAATCTTTAATATAATTGCAGTAGATTCCCACATGAATTAATACTTCGATAGGGACTCACACTATGCCCCTTTGTGCTCAAGACCTTTTGAAGATTTAGGCCATTTGTTTCAAAGCCCATCCTCTTGTGGACTGCTAGGGGTTTTGCTATACTAATTCCTACTTGCTGCACTATGTGCTAATTACTTTTGAGAACAATTTCACACTTTCCTGGGAAAATAAAAAGGAAATTATTTTAGATGCCATTTAGAAAATAGTGTGGACAGGAATGGCGACTGGAGATGTGTCCATGATATTTTATTAAAGCATCAAACTAATCTTAGTGTGGTTTTGACAGCAGCAGTGGCAAATACCACTGAAAGAGTAAAAAAACCCCAAATCCTTAACCTTTGATGATTTATCATATGCTTATTTAGTACTTTCAGAATAAATTCGCTCTGTATCTGTGCATGCAGTCTGAGTTTGCACAGCCTTTTGATATTTGAGTCTCTGGCTCACACTGATCTTGTCTTAAGAGTTGCTTTTTTTTCATTCTTGGGGCAGACTTGCAGTTTATAAGGTGCATGGATCTTACAGGCAAAAATCAGGCTCTTGTGTCTGGTTTTGTTGTATAAATTCTTCAGTTTTCCTTATCCAGAGAGTTTCAAGCAGAGTGGTAGTGATCAGAACAGCTCTGGAAGAAGGCCGGCTCCAGAAAGCTGGTCTATGAAGCCACAGGCAGGAATGACTCCATGTAGACTTCGAGTGATCAAGATTAGGCAGGGATTTAATAATACACTTGTTGAAACTAGTTCCTTTTCAAGGCACAGAAGCATAGGAAAGAAAGCACAAGCTGCTACTGGAGCACAGAGGTTTTTTAGGCGTGCTTAAAACATCTGCTCTAATAAGCCGTTGTATTTACAGATGAGGTCACTGCAGTAAGCAAGTTTAATGGTGGTGAATGTGTGGCCTACCTACATCCAACAGGAAAATGATATTTGTTTGCCTGTGTAGAGCAAAGTGCTCATAATCACCAGCATGTGGAATATGACAGCCTATGCTCTGTGACTTTTTTCCTAGAAGGAGAGTCAGCCTGAAAGGTTTTAGTCTTCAGCTATATTTCAAATGCTGCAAGACTTAGGTACTCTGAAGTCTGTTATTTATAGTTTGACCTGCTGCAGCTAGAATAAGAATACACATAGAATTTAAATTTATCCATTGAATGTTAAGTTATCTACATCAGCTCAGGCAACATGTAGGCAACCTGATGTATTGCTATTATGTCATCAAACGAATGCACTCTATTTTAATTCTGCAGCTAAAAAAAGCCAAATTCCTCGAGAAATGCATAGTGTGTCATGACTTTCCCTGTAACTGATGGCACTGGTGTTAGCTTTGTTACAACATTAACTAGTTTATATTAATTTTCAATTCTGTTTTGTAGTTCTTAATTGAACTGCACATTTGCCAGATAATATCCAGAACACAAAAAGCTACTTAGTAGAAAACAGCAATAAAATTACTGTATAGCTTCCTGTGCATGTGTTTTAATTAATCAAAGAAAATACTCTATGTGGAACATAAAACAATTAATTCTGGCAAAGATGAAATATTTAACTACTCTGTTAGATAATCATAACAGAGAGAACAGGAAGTGGAGGGAAAGAGATAGGGGAAAGCTTCTCTGTAAGCACAAGCAAAACTTAAAGGGAAATCTAAATGAAAAAGAGAGTTGGATGGGTTGAGCCTACAGATTTATAAGGATATGCTGGGGGAGGTTTAGGGTTCTATTGCTATAGTGCGATCTTTTGTGCATAACATACGGAGATGGGTCTTTAATCAAAACCAAGCTCAGTCTAATGTGAAAATGCTTGACTTATTCTTTACCATATAGACAAACTTGTAAGTAGGACAGAAAACATCTTGGTTGATGCTAAGAAAAAGACCCACTGTCACTCTAACAGGTGGAAAACTTGAACTTTAATCTCAGATCCCATTGTTGCATTGAGCTCATTGAGGTTGCAGGGTCCTAGAAAAGCTCTGAATCATTTTAAGGTGGGTTTTGGTTCCCAGGAAAAGTAAAGTAAAAGACAGCTTGGAAATCCTCATGGTTTATTTAGGACTAAGTCCCAGGAAAGTCTACTAAAGTGTTTGTGTGGTTTGTAGTAGACTCAGAAGGACACCCAAAATAGTTCTACAAAACACATTCAAGGCACCTAAAAAGAAAGCATGCAGCTAACCTGGAAAATAAGGATTTGCACAGGTGAGTTGCAGTGAACACACTGCTCTGTCTCCTTTCTTTCATGCCTGGCCTTTAAAGACAAAAGTATCATCAGATTGCCTAACCTGTCATCTGTCATCCAGCTATCCTTATTGAGACCGTAAATTCCAGATGATCAGCAGTACTGTCATGTTGCTCTGATTTAGCTGCTAACTTCATTCAAAGAGCATCCTTTCCTACAGTGAAAGAAAATACAAAGCTTTTTTCTGTCAGCTTTTGAGAGGTCCGCTGGTGTGGGAACTTTTCCTTTGGTTCAATACTGTACCTCTTATGAAGGGCATATCTATAACTCATACATCTTAAGTGCTACAAGTATTAACACTGGCTGACCCAGTCCTTTTCTCCCAAGGTCACCTTCCAATGCACTTTATCCTTAGTTCTGTAAAAAGACTCCTGTTTTATCAGTGTTACATTGTCTACTTCCTATTGTTTGTGTGGCTTGGTCTTCCAGATACCTCATTGCTCTCACCTGCAAAGTGAAACCTGATCCATCTGCTCCAGGTGAAGCTGAGTTCTTAGCTTAATGAACCAGTATGTAAAAGATAAAATCTGAAGGAAGACACTGAGTTGTGGTCTGTGGAAGAATTACTGCTTTTTCTCATGAGTCTTTGGAGGAAGAAAGTGCACTTTGGACTAGGTCTGGTTGAAGGTAAGTGACTTCTGGGGTATGGGTATGTACAGTGTTGACTAGAATTGGTGTGTGGCTGTCCTTTAGATGCTTAAGCATTTTGCAAGTCTGAATGCTCTTAGTACCTATGGATTTCTGAAGACATGTGTGATCTGTTTGCCCAGTGGTGCTGAATGACATACACGTCACTATTGTGCCTTAGGCAATGGTAGTGAACTACAGCTAACTTATCTCTAGTCCTGAGGAAGATTACATGATAGATTTTGCAAACTCTTTTAAGGTTTGGTTTGTGAGCTCTTATCTAGTGCTGAAAGAATAATTAGAAGAACTCTGTACATGCATGTGTACTTTCTAAACTGCTGAATATTGAAGATATAGTTCTTTTTCCTTTGTTAAATCAGTCATTCCTACAGAAGCTGTCCTAATCAATTGACTGTAGTACCTGTTTTCAAGCGTGCCTTGCTTTGGATTGCAAGCACTGGAGGCTAATCCTCCCTCACAGAGGTTGTCGATGCCTATAACAGAGCTCTAGGCAATCCTGAGAGGTAGATATGGCAAAGTTTTCAAGCAGTGTGTGTAGTTTGTTTCTTAATATAGAATAAATTCTGTAACTAAAATCTATTTGCCTCCAGGTCTTCCTCATCATCTACATAACGTAAGCATTTTCTTGTTAGATTACTGCATAGCTCCAAAATAGTGTCTAAAACCTGCAGTGACTCAAAGGCTCCCTAGGCTGTCCCCTGGAATAAAAAAACTTACTCCAGTAAGAGTATTTATGCCGAGATTCATTGGGGTAGTTCTGAGCCTCAGTAAAGTGCATCTTTGCAGGAGATAGGTTTTGGGTCAAGCTCACACTGTGAGTTACCATCCAGCATTGTCTTTCGCATCCTCCTGTTAGGGTGGTACATCAGTGTTCCTGGAAGAAAGCATTCGCTTGCATATGTCTTTTAATAAAGGCAATGAATCAAACTGTTGATCTATGAAACATGTGCCAGGAATGTCATAGGAAGTTCTTGCTTTCCCACATTCTTTTATTCTCATTGTTGCAAAACTTGTGCTAAAGATTTATTTTACCTGTGGCTTGTGATGGGAACTGCAGAAGTAGTGTTATCCAGTGATGTAAGCCTCTGCAGTATATCTTGTTTTAATTTTTAGGTTTGTACTTCAGTTATGATTTGAAACCTTTGCTTGGGAGTGATTAGATATTGGAAGAAACAGAATGAACTCTATACTGGAGATTGACAAATCAATTGAATTTTTAGGTGTGTCCCTTGAACTTGGGAGACTGAGACGCATTCTAGTTTCAGAGTGGTAGCTGTAAGACTTAAACCAGGTCAAGCTTTATAGGACATGAGTGGAGAATGCATCAAACAACTTTTGAAAAGTGAAGGTAGAACTGGTGAAAATTTCTTAATTAGTGCTAGGATGTATATTGTATGATATAGGAATTTCATGTTTTGTCCTGTTACTTGATTTCCCCACCTTATATGCTACATGATGCTTTAATTTCTTGTCAGTGTATATATATGAATCATAGCTAAATAAACCCTTTGTTTTGTCAGCTTGTTAATTGTAGTAGTAGCCAGAGGATTTTGTTTAGCTATGTAGTAAAAGGAGCCAAAACCCTTATATCCAGGTACTAGTTTAGTGAAATTTAATGGGCATCCTTCAGGTTGAAAATCCAGCTGTTTAATAGATGAGAGGTAGTATGTTAGTGAAGTGCTGCAATATACAGCCAAGTGCTGTTACGGGGTTCTGTCCAGGTGGTGATAAATAGAGCATATTACCCAGTGGGGAGGGGGCCTTATTCAAAGAGGAAGGACATTGTGAAATGAATAAGGGGAAATAAGACTATTTTTTATGTGCATGTAGTAGGGCTGCTTTTAATCTGGTATGTATCAAGTAGCTTCAAGAAGTAAATCATAGAAAATGTTAGACTTATGCTGAATCTCAGCAAAATGCTAGGCTAAATAGAAAAAATGAGGTGTTGGAGGGGGGAGGCTGACTGAATGTAAGAACTTGATATGAATAATATGCTATTTTGGTTTCTAACAAACACTGCTGTGTGAGTAATGGTCTTTGACTGGGTGAAGGACCCTTTTTCTGGAAGGGTTAGTTTTAACTTGCTGAAAGTAATTATTTTTCTCTTGGTTTATAAATAAGAAATCCTCCTGTTTGGAAAAAAAAAGGTCTTTATTTTCCTTGAATCTCAAATGTGAATTCTGAACATGTGCTTAATTGAATGCCTTTAAGAAATGTTTTGGCTGTTTTCTTTCCCTCTGACAAGGCTTTGCTTTAATGTATTCTCACTTTTCTGTTTTTTCTACCCAGAATTGTTCAGTAATCTTGGAAAGTGACTGCAGCAAAGAGTGCTCTGTTCAGTTATCATTCATTGTCTGAACTATACCTGGGTCAATGCCTCTCCTGTAGAAGTGCAGGGGTGTGTGTGTATGTTAATCAGTCACTCAAATTCTTTCAGAGCTGCAGGAGGCTTGTACTGAATTTCTTGCCTTGTGTAGATCTCCTAATAAAAAAAGAATCAGACTGTTAACTTGTCTCTTTTATTCTCTAAGTTACATGTCATCTCTGTAGCTTTGTCCGATGTTCTTCAGGCTTTTTCACTGAGATGGAGAAGCAAAGCTTTTCCTTCTTTCCAGTGTAGGTAAAAGCATGTTAAGGTATTTTAATGCTCCTCCTTAGGTTTATTTCATATGAAAGTTCACACTTTATACTCATTTATCAGCGGTGGCCCAGGAGGCTTTGCTGAACAATCATAGAATCATAGAGTAGTTAGGGTTGGAAAGGACCTTAAGATCATCAGTTCCAACCACCTGCCATGGGCAGGGACACCTCTTAATAAACCATGACACCCAAGGCTCTGTCCAGCCTGACCTTGAACACTGCCAGCGATGGAGCATTCACAGCTTCCCTGGGCAATGCATTCCAGTGCCTCACCACCTTTACAGTAAAGAATTTCTTCCTCATAGCCAATCTAAATTTCCCCTGTTTAAGTTTGAACCCGTTACTCCTTGTCCTCTCACTGCAGTCCCAGCAATGCAAAGACATAAGCTGCAAGACTCTCTCAACTCTGAGTCATGTGCTAGGTCTCAGTTTAGCTGTAGTCCCTGTTCCAATGCATCAATCATCTCATTGTGACAAAATGATGACCAGTCTGTATTAATTTCTTGTGACTGGTAGGTTTAACTGTGTGTCCCCAGAGTGTCATGGCAGCCTGAGCAAAAGTTCTGCTCAAGCATGGTTAAATCTCAATTGTTAAGCTCAACTTTTCTATATTCACTGATCAAAACTGTCTTTAATGCACACTTACAAAAAATATCATTAAGGTGATGTGTATCTTTGCAGGCATTCAGGCTATTCTTAAGAGAAGGGAAGCCTGCAAGTCTGGCTGACACAGTGTAAATACCCATGTCACCTTTGTTGCTTTGCTGTTAGGAAATATCAGCTCTCTGCTCTTTGAGAAATCCCATAACCAGCATTGCTGTATAGGATTATTTCTGTCTTGAACTGTTGTCTTTATTGCGGGAGGCTTCCTTCCAAGGGTGCTGGAAGCAAAGTTGACTGTTGCCTGCAAACTGTTGAGCCCTTGTGCTGAAGAACTGTTACACATTTCTTGCCCCTCATAGAAAGGTGCTAAATTATGGATCTATACCCTGTCAGGCAAAGACCACGGAGTGACCTGTCAGAGAGCTCTGCTCTGCTTAGCTGTGAAACTTGGAGAGGAAAGGTGAGAACAGGCTTTAGAACAGGTTAATGTATTCTGTAAAACTTCCATGCCACCATTACTCTTCTTTCCCTAGCTGTAGGCCTTTCAGTACCCTGTATTTCTCACCTGGAGTTACTCTTTATAACCTCAAGCCCCAAACAACAAATCAACAGAATCTTGAATTATCTTCTAGCCTCCAGTATGAGAAACAGGCTTTTCGGAATGTAATCCATTGGCTACTTTGCCTTTTCTTAATCTGACCTACCCCATGGGGAGTTTGTGTACTTGTCTGTTGTGAACTGAAGAGTGTGACTCAACATTAAGCAACTTTGTCAATGTTCTGTTTCAGTCTAATCTACTGTGAGTAGAAAATTGGTGGGTATTCTTAATTTTGGAGAAAGTAATCATCATGAGAGATAGCCCTTGCTACCAGGCTAAGGGGATTGGCCTTCATCGGCTTTCATCAAAACACTCAGACTTCCTGAATAACGTCCCAAAGGAAATGGTTCTTGGTGAAAGAGTTCTTGATTATGTTGTATTTCACATTTATTCTACATCCTGATCTTTATAGCAAGCAAGTGCAATGGTTTACTTCTGAGAAACCTGCATTGTGGCTGGCCTGCTGGGGACTCTTGGTGCCGCACAGAGAATTACAGCTACTATTAAGCCTCTTGCAGCATTCTCAAATTGAAAACACAAGAAGCCAGGAAAAGTCTTTCAGTTATCTTTGGGTCACAAACTTGCAGTGATGCTGAATTTACTTCTCAATTAGAAAGGAAATGTTCTGGAACTGAAAAATATGCCTGCGTATTTTAGAAATATGATGAAGTGCTTAGATGCTTTTGATCTGCTGCCTCTATACAAAAGCCTGTAGCACAGGGAACAAACGAGGAATTAGAGATGTGTGCATGTCTATGGGGGTATGATATAATACGCATCACAGAAACACGGTGGGATGGCTCCTATGACTAGTGTGTTGGAATGGAAGGTTATAAGCCCTTTAGGAAAGACAGGCCCAGCAGATGGATAGGACAAGGGGTAACAGATTCAAATTAAACAGGGTAAGTTTAGATTGGCTATGAGCAAAGAAATTCTTTACTGTAAGGGTGGTGAGGCACTGGAATGGGTTGCCCAGGAAAGTTGTGAATGCTGCATCAGTGGTGGTATTCAAGGTCAGGTTGGACAGAGCCTTGGGTGTCATGGTTTACTGTGAGGTGCCCCTGTCCATGGCAGGGGATTGGAACTGATGATCTTAAGATCCTTTCCAGCCCTAACTATTCTATGATTCTGTCTAATGTCACAGTGTTGACTCTATCTGCATATAGTGTTTTAATTAATACAAACAATAATTAGGTGACAGTGGTGAAGTCTTCAGCAGGTATGAATCTGTAGTTATGTTTATACACCTTAGTAGTCTCTTGCATAGGAAGCGATGCAGGGAATACTTAATTGCCTCAGCAGAAGAAAAAGCTTTCAATTTGCATATATGTACAAGGAAGGCTGGTGGTGATATGAAATGTGGATAATAAGAGCTTTTCTTGGACAACTCCTTTCTTGCTCTGCTAGTGGGAATAGGTTTTTATTTCTGGCAGCTGAATAACCAGCACTACTGTTATACATTCTCCCTTTGAATGCTGAGGCCATGCCATAGCTGCGGGTAGCGTAAACGCTTCCAATGGCTCTGGAAATGGGCACCATCATCTTGTAAAACAGCCAGCTGGGGACAGAGTGGGAGCTTAAATTCCCTAGTAGGGATCACCAGGGCTGTTTCCAAATACAACTCATTGCTTGGCAAGGGGTGATATATCTCAGGGGCTCCTCTTTAAGAATTGCCTTGCAGTAACAGTGACCTTAGCAAAGGGCAGGGAAAAGAAGCATGATGGAGAGAGCTCTGTTGCTGGGATACCAGGTAATCTATGGGTACCAGCTCATGCCGTGTGTAGTCTTTGTAGCTTTAGAGCTCCTCTTTGGTGGGCTTGGACCTGTGTTGAAGTTCCAGAGCTTGGAGGCTTTGGCTGTGTTAGCTATGAGATATGCTGTAGGCTGACAAGCACAGATCTGCTACTGATGCTGCTGAGGTTAAGTGTGTGAAGCTGCTGGTTGCTGGGGAAGTCAGAGAACAGGGTGGACCCCATGTAGTTCAGAGTAACTCCAAAATGATAATGCCAGCAGCTCTGGTTTTGCCTAAAGTGATGTGAAGCCATTATCCCTTGTGGGAGGGCTTTCTGTTTGTGCCTGTCTGGAAAGACCACTGTTTCTTCTTGTTGGCCCTGGATTGTCACCATAGAACAGTAGAATTTGCTATATATTTTCTGATACATGTGGCTTTTATGAAGGTTTCCCCATACAAAAAATGGCTTTTGCTAAGTACATACTGCTTGGATGAAGTAGTGGATAGACTCCACAGAGCTGAATTTGGATAGAGCACAACTCCTTTATTGTTAGTCCATGACCTGTCTGAAGCTTTGATGCAGACCTCTGTGTGCTCTGTCTCTACCTGAAGCTAATGTTTTAGAGTAACCTTCCTCTGAACTTGGTCAATCCTGTAAAATGCTAAGAGGGGAAAAAAAAGAAGAATCTTGTATAGTGCATGAAAGAGTGCAATTGAAAGCGCATGGGATGCTCAGAGACACTGTAAAGAGACCTGCTTTGGAAATGGCCACTGAATTAGGCAAATTGGTGCATTTGCTGATAATTGCAGTGCACGAATTAGTAATGCCTTTTGTAAGGTACTCCTCAAGAGTACTGGATTTACTCCTCAAGGGCAGCAGGGGAGAACCCGAAACCCACTAGGAATAATAACCATTACCAGTTCCTTGGTTGATGGCTAATTTTGAGCTTGAATTTTGATTGTATGGAACAATACCTAAACTGAAATCTTTAGCTATACTTTGGGAGGAATCTGTCTATTACAGCCATTTAAAATAGAAGAAATAGTAATTAATGCTTTTGCCCTGTAAGAAAAGCTCTGCATGCCCATTAACTAATTACTTCCCTTCCTGCTGATATTAAACTTAGTGCTGAAACATTGAATTTGTACACACAGTTGTCACTTTTGTCTATAAATAATTTTAATTATACACACAGAAAACTGTATGGCATTTGTTTTGTTCATTGGGTACTGAGATTTAATTATTTGATTGCATGTAAAGAAAGGATTTGGGGTAAATAACTCTGAAAACCTAGATCGAAGTGTATAATGGTGCTTCTATAAAGCAAGTGTTTTCATATCTCCAGTGGTTTCAGTCAGGCTGTGACACTTATTTTATTTACTCTTTTCACTTTGACTATTTTTCCAGTTAAAAATTCAGGCTGCATTTTCTGCTAGAATTTTCCTACTGAAAAGAATTAAAACAAGCTCTCCTGATCCCTGAGCAACCTGAGGTTGTTTTCTATGATGTCTGATAAGATACCAATTCCTTTCTGAAGCTTTTCTAATAAGTCTCTTACTTGTATTCTTTCTCCTGGGTAGACTCCAGACCTCTTCACCCGAAGACTTCATAATATTTACGAAATCTCAAAACGCATTTCACCTAGCCTCCTATAAAAAGTCCTATCCCCTTGGAGACAATCACCCCCATCAGCTTGCAGAACTTTTAAGGAGAAGCTTCTTTGCTTGGCTCACCCTTGTGGATTTCGCCCATGGACATCAGTCAAATTATTTCCTTTGTTTTTGGAGAAACTGTGTGCTTCTTGATGTGCTCCAGCTCTTATGATGAGGCTACCAGGCTTCTTTAGGTTCACTTTGATGGGCCTTTACCCACATAGCCCAGCAGCCTTGGGTCTGAAGTGGTTATTAGTCATATGGAAGGGAGATTAATGGGACTTCACTTAAATTCCCTGGACATGGGGCCACTGGGCTCTTAAGATAAAATTATATTAGAAAGCAGATTTCTGTTAGAGTATTAACTTCTGTAAGCTCATCACTAATCTTGGCTGGTAAAGTGACACCAGGTTTGTTCATGTTCCAGTATTCCAGGTTAACTTCACTGTG
Organism: Psilopsiagon aymara; assembly: GCA_024733675.1. NCBI lineage: Eukaryota > Metazoa > Chordata > Aves > Psittaciformes > Psittacidae > Psilopsiagon > Psilopsiagon aymara. The sequence goes on from JANRGW010032331.1 coordinate 61,140, forward strand.
TGGCTTCAGATGCATTGTGCTGGGCCCTGATTCATAATGTCCGTATTAAGGGTTTCTCTAGTGCTCTACTCTGACTCCAGTAGAGGCTAAGTGCTTAGGGAAGGGTAATGATGCACCTTTGAGTGCTCTCATGTACTGTTGTTTGGACCAAACCACCTCCTGAGCTGGGAATGGTTTCTATCTTTTTATATTTACATTACTCAGTGAATGCCTCTTTACATGATTTCTTGAGGAAACATGGCAACTTCAACAATCTCTTGCCCCAGTAACAACACTTTGCTTCCTAAACTTCATCATCCCTTGGCTTGTTTGATTCAATTAATTGAATTTATCCAAAAAAAACCCCAACCAAATCCCAAACAAAACCAAACTTTGTTTTTCCCATCCTGTCATGACTGCAGAGTTGGAGGCTAGGCAGAGCATACAAGTCCTGAGGCTATTTATCCTGCTTCCAAGAATTGACTAGCAGAGGTAGATGCTTGCTAATGTGGTTATTGGGCAAACTGGAGCAGGAGTGCTTCTGTACAGCACAGAAGACCAGAGGAGTGTGTAGAGCAGACATCATAGAGGCTGGTTTTCTTTCCAGGTAATTTCCATTTTCTTGAAATGAAACCACTTTTTAACAGGAGCTGTCAGAAGCAGGAAGAGAAGCAGGGTTGTGATTAGGTCTTGGGGCCAATTTGGGAAGGCACATCCACTTATCCCAGCAGGAGACAAATGGGGACTGACACACTTGCACAGAAAGGATTATAAGAAAACTCAAAAGTGAAACTGATAGTAAGGTACTTTTCAATTAAGACATCTCAGGTTTAAAGAGAGAAAAATGTGCTGTGAAAAATTGAGTCTGGTATGGTGCAGCAGAATTTTTATTTCAAAGAACAAGAAGAGACATGAATTGACAAAATGTTCTCATGTCAGATCAGTGCTGTATAGTGTTACGATGTCCTGGAGGATGAAATAGTCTCTTCTTTTGTGATATAAGAAATGCTTTCAGAGCAATGTTGCTAACTTTTGAAATCGTACCTTGGATTTATATCCCCACTATGCAGTATGTCAGCCCAAATGATGTGAGTCTAGGCCACTAGTGTCTAGACTCTAGCATCATGACTCTGAAATATCTTCATTTCCCTGTACTCTCAGAGACATCTATATCTCACTCTTAAGGGTTTGCTTCTATCTCTGATAATTAGCACTTATCTCTTGGCATATTGAAGAACCTGCATTTGGCTCTGCTGCTACAGACATTCTTCTTACTCTGTCCTGAGACCCAGTGGTTTCTACTTTACACTTTCCAAATAGCGTGTGGTCTTCCAGTTATACTGTGTGTGTTTCCTTTCCTGCCTCCAAGGCTTCTAGCTGTTCTGTTTTGATACCTTTGGCCACTCAAGCACTCACCTGCCCCCTTTAGCTGTAAGGAGGCTGCTGCTGGACTCCTGTCCAAACCTTGACAGGGCTGGGTTAATGGCCCAAAGGGAGAAGGGAACCCTGGAGCTGTCCATTCTTTCTTTCCCTCTCTGTGAAAACAGCAGCAAGTTGCAAGAGGAGTCTACAACATGCTTTATTATTACCCTATGAGGTAGGCAAATTGGGCAAGCAGGTATTCCTTCTGAAGGCATAAGAAGAACCATTTTTATGTTAGTGCTCCAGAGATCTTAATGTCTGGTTTGGTCTCAGTCAGTGGTATAACATTCACAGCAAGCACAGAGCTCTCCCTGAGGCCATACTTGAACTGTTGGGGTTTTGGGAAAAGCTAAAAAACTGAAGAAATCTAAAGGCATGATTTTAAGGAACAGAAGTGACTCTGGTTTTCATTATTTAATAGGAGAAAAATGTTTCTGTTCTCCATCCTCAGTAAAATTGTTATTGGAGTGGAGTTGGAGGGGATGAAGTCTGAATCTCTACTCTCCTCAGTTTACTATTGACTGCTTCCAAATGTGTTTATCCCAAGTATCCTGGGAAGAACTAGGCTATTCTTATTTCCTAGTACTCTTGAAAAATAGTCAGTTTTCTTAAGAGACATGTAACCAAGTTCCTGTGGGCTTCAAACAGGAGACTTGTAGGCAAACATGTAGATGTGGCTGCACGCATTTATCTATTTGTGACAAAGTGTCTTAATGTCATAATGCTAAAATTGAAATTGTGTTTAAGTACCTTTAGAAATAAATATTGAAGTTCTTCCTGGCTCCCATGCTGACAACTGGCTTTCTGCACATAGAAAGTGTCTGTTTGTTTTGGAGGAATGGCTATGGACTTTTGGTACTGAACTATTCCAGAGCACAGTTTCAAAGGTAGTGATTCTGCTCAGAGTTGCTGCAGCTGTAATATGGTGAAATGTCTTATGGTTATCATTACTGGTCAGTGTGAGTTTCAAACAATGTCAGTGACCTAATGTATATCTCTAACTGCTGATGCCTGTGGGTAGACTTTAGAATGTGACTTTGATAGACTTTATATTACTTCGGCTTGCCTCCCTGCTATCTTCCAGTCCTATGCATTAGAAACAAATGTGTCCTTGGGGAGGTTCAGACAGCTAGCTGATCTAATAACTAGGTTTTTGGGATTTGATTTATCTGATCAGTAAACTAATATGGTCAGCTTTGCATCCGCAAGCTCCCTTTGTTATGTTCAGCACAAGGAGGAGATGGAAACATGCAGATAGGAACAGAATTGCTTTTCTTGCAGGTCCTCTCCCATCAGCCCACATCATTTGCATGTAAAAAATATATTTCTTCATTAAAAAATACATTGGCATTTATTTTGACTCAGCTACCTGTTTTGGTCCATTTGTTTCATTGGAAGAGCTTTCTCCAGTGTTGCATAATGAAATGGGGCTTCAGTTTTTGGCAAAAGCAAGAGTTTCAGCTCTTAGAAGTGTGTGGTGCCTTGGGCTGATATCCTGAGCCCTGAAGGGTGATGTGAGCTGGAAGGAAGCAGAGTTGAAATCAGAACAGTGGAGCTGAGCCTTGAAGAGTGGCACAAACTGTTCTCACTTGGGACTTAGTGCCAAAAGTTGTGTTATGGCCTTATTTCTGTAAACAGTAAAGGTTTCCCTGCTAGCTTTACATAATGGTATGGGTTGGAAAGGACCTTAAGATCATCTAGTTGCAACTTTGCATGCCCCTCCCTCTTTTTGAGGAGTCATGGAGGGGGTGGGGTTTCATGAAGTCAATCAAAACAATGATTGTCAGGCAGCGGAACTTTCTGCAATGGAAAACAAGGAGAAATATTTCCTAGGAGACCCTGTGAAAACTCTGATAGCTTGTCAATCCACTGTGTGCACTTTCCAGGAGATGTTCTGTGTCTTGGAGAAATCAAACCTGGCCAATGTTGCTGTTGCCATAGTGATAATCCTCTTTTCAATAGCAGTAAATAGTTGTACAACTGATCAGCTCATTAGTCGCTATTGCAGAGGATCTAACTTACCTCTGTTGCCTTGCACATTGAAAAGCCTCAGGACTAGCGGGCAAGAACAGTCTGGTGGCCATGTTTCTTGCAGTACATAAAGGCAGAAACTGGTTGACTCTTATATTTTGGTCCCCTTGCACACCTAGGTTGGTGTAAAAAATGAAGTAAGCATTTACTGAAAAATTTTGTAGGGCAAGATCAGTGTGATAAAAGTCATCTTTGGCAGTTGTAGCCAGGTCTGAGGACCATCTCTCTGCAGTATGGGGGGACTTGTGAGGCCCTATGCCCCAGAGAGTGTCCCCTTCCCCTGGAATTGCTCCCTCTTCTTATTTCTCATCTTTTTTTCTGCCTGCCAAGGGAAAGCAAGAGATGATAGTGCAGGGAAGGTCCTGCCATCTTATGACCACCAACATTAAAATCACAGCAGAGACTGTGGCTTAGGGCACCAGAGTGCTGCCTGGGCTTCTGACAAATATGCTATAAGGTGAGTTAATTTGGTTTTGATGCTTATTTCTACCGTATCTCTTCCAGAGGAAATTCAGGTCAGTGTACAACATTTGCATGTGGTATTTCCTGCGGGGAAACTGGAGTATTACCCTAGCCTATTAACAAAAGGCTGGAGAAAAGAAACCCCTTAGGTCTGCACAGTGCTATCGCTGGTATAAGAAATGAATTCAGATCTGCTATGGATTGGACCAAAGTAGAGCTTTCTGGCCCAGAAGCTTTGTGCTGAGCTGAATAAATCATCCAGTGCTGACAGCCAGGTTCTGGTATAACTAATTTTTTAAAAAAACGAGTTGGAAAGCCAGATGCATGATCCAAGATCTAAAGGCTTCAAACTGTGCCCTCTGTTTTACTAACACTTCTTGCAGTGGTTTCTCAGGAGCTCTTGTGCCTTCCACAGGGAAGCAGCTAATGTTATATATGAGCTTGCATGCTTCATTAGCAAATGTTATTTCTTCTAAGCAGTGAAGGATGTATGACCTGGGGAAAAGCATCGTAGAGAACCCAGGGGGAATCTTTCACCTGGGTTGTCTGAGAATGCAGCTATAGTTTGTTATTGTTGGCTGTTACATCTTGTGGCTTGTTTTGCAAACCAAAACCTTTCTCACATGTGTGCTTCTTGATTTTATTTTTCAGTATCTTGGCAGTGTTTCCATTTGTGTGCTGTGGTACATACTCCAGTTCCCTTCAGACCCACCAAAGTGTGAGCCAAGCTGAGAAAATGTGCATACATTTTCCCAAAATTTCCATAATAACAATCAGGAGAGGCCCTTATGTCAAGAAAATTCACCCTCTTGATCCCTTGCCTAATGTTTTGACATCAGGTTGATGCACTGTCTCTTTTAGTTATATCTTTCCTATTGAAACCACTTTTTCCACTTAGCTGACTTCCCTCTCTATTTTATGTAGTAACTTAGTTTAGCCAGAAACCTTCTTCACTTCTTTAGACTGGGAAGGGACTAATCAGTTGTCAATTCTTGACATGGTGGTTTTCCCCCAGATTCTAATGAAGCAACTGCCTCTGGAGCCAGTGGGATTTTATCTCTGTGTGTAAATCTAGAGTGCAAAATTTGAATACAGGCCTTAGGCTTTAAGTGGTAAGGAATAAATTGGAAAGGGAGATTGTGGCTGCTTCTGGAGTTATAGGGATAGCTGTGGGAGCCTATGAACTTCGCCACCTGATACCACAGCAAAGATACTGCTGCAGGCCTTGCTTTAACATTGTGAGGTTTTGTTGTTACTTCTTAGTTGTGGTTCAAGTGAAACACTTGGGATAGAACAAAATGTGATTGGAGAGGAGATGAGGAATTGCTCACTGATTTCCTTAGAGATAACTTCTGCGAGCATCTCTTCTTTCCTGTCTTCCCCTTTTCCCCTCTTTCTTGCTCCCTTGAAAGTGGGACTACATGAGAAGAGAGGCTTGCATTTGTCTTGAGTGAGGAGAAAATTCCTTAGCAAGAAACAAGGAAAAGTCAAGTGACTCAGTAAAAGTTGAAGCGTTGAGCCCGTCTTAAGTACTGAAATAAAAGAAAATACAGAAAAATTAGGGGTGGTATCTAAGGAATGAAACTTCTTTTTAGCTCAGTATAAATGTCAAATAGTAGCTAATGCCTGCCTTAGGGAACCAGACAAAACAGCAGCTGGTTTATTCCTCACTCTCCCTGAGCTGCATGGAGTGCTGCCCTTCCCCTTGTGGGATACCCACTGCCCTGCACATGAGATGACTGGGGCTCTCCAGCTGCCGTTCCTTCACAATAAACTATGGGACTGAAACAGTACTGTTATCTCCCATATGAACCCTGGCCTGCCTTCTCTACTGACAGCCATGCAAATAGGTAAAAATCAGAATTGTTTTTGTGTGGAAAGTGTAAGTCTCTTGAATTCCCAAACCCCTCACGAACTGGCAGAAGGCAGCATTCCTAAAAAGCAAAACAAAACAAAGTTTTGGGTGGTTTTGGTTCATTTTGCAAAATGGAACAACTTTACAGTCAGATTTGAAACTTTGTCATTATCTTTGTGGCCAAATTCATTAAGCCTGAAGTGAGCTTAAAAACCCCGACATTTCGTTAATCAAACATTATCAAATCAAGGTATTTTTCTGCTGCTTCACTCCAATGTATAGATTTCAAAGGGATTTTTTTGAATTTTGTTTTTTGTCTTTTTTCCTCTTGCTCTTTGAAGAAACTGCAGCCTGCTAGTATGAAGTGTATAGTGAGGTAGGGAAAGTGAGGAGGCAGTAAGCCTCTGGAGACTGGATCCTATTCAGAAAATGGATGTCTCTTTTTCTCTACCATTATCTATGATTTAAGAAGGAAGCAGAAAGGGCTTTTTTTCTCCCTCCAGACCCCCCTCACCCTGCCCCAATTTCCTTGATGGACTATGCAAGTCAGACCCTGAGAAAAGAAGTTGTCTAGGTGATATGTGGTCTAACAGATTCACAAAGGCTTCAGGGTTTCCTAACAAGAGAAATGGGAAAACATAATGCCAAGCTTTCTCTGACTGAAGGAAGAATTCTTCTGGCTGCACCGTCTGCTAAAGTTAATTTCTTCCCTGATGTTTGTCACAGGAGGGAGCAGAACAGGCAGAGAATAATGCCTTCACCATGTGCTTCAGGCTGGCAGTGTCAGGAGCAGTGTGTGGTCAAGGACTGGGTTTTACTGGGGAAAAAATATTTATTTTGATGAATTTGATGCTTAGAGAATGAGCAGAGAAACCTGAGAGAGCATGCAGATGTTTAATCAGGATTGTGTGTGTTCCATGGGTGGCTTTTCTAGCCTTGATTTCACAGAAAGTCTAAAATTAAGTGCAGATGCGGTCCCTTGCTTACATTGTACTTGGCTTTCAAACAGTGATAATCATGTGCTTTATCTTGCCGAATGAAGGCCCAGGTAAGTAGGCTGGCAAATAGCTCCGTGAATCAGGCTGCTGAGAACAAGCAGGGAACAAACTGTACTATGAGGCATAGTCACTAAGTAGGTTGTACTGACTCTCGTTTCACATGTACTAGTGTTTTACTTGAAGGACATAGTTCTGCCTCTTAGACCTGAACAGAAAAGACGTATGGACATCTGTCTCTATGGGATCAAGAACTCTGCTCTAGTGTGTAATTCTAAATATTCTGTGTAGGGTTTTCCAATGTTGTCCATATTGCTGACTCCTCTAGTTCATTTTAAGGAAAAAACTGGCATTGCAGACTGGCAGCTGTACTAAGTCTGTTCAACCTTCTAGTCTTGGCTTTGCCTGAGATTTCATCTGCAGGCTGGAGTTCAGGACTGCATGCAGATTCTTTCATTTGCCTGACTCTTTAAACAAAAGGGAGAAATAGCTGAGCAGCTTCTTGCTTGCAGGTAGTTATTTGAGAGGATCTTGTAGCTTCAGGCTCTGGTCTTTTTACATTGATCTGTATTAGCAAGAATTGCCATAGGAGATGAGATCTGTGGTAGAAATTAGGAAAAACAGAATAGAAAATGGTTCTGCATACTCATCCTGTGAACTCTCCTGAGCCTCTGAAGCTGCCACTGGGTTTGCCAGAACAGCTCATTTCTGCAGCTGTCTGAGATGATGTCAGTGTTCTACAAATTTAAACTAAAATGTCAGAAAGGAACAACTTTCTGTGATTTCTAGAGCTCTTTCAAGGGACCAGCTTGTTCTAAAGGCAAGTAATTAAGCAGTACTTCTGGATTCCTAGTGAGTTCCTCATGGAGTCTTGCAGTGGTGACAAAACAAAAGGCAAAAATAGAAGTAGTGGTCTAGAATAAATGACTGAGCTGTTTCTGTTCCTGGTGTTCAAGCTTGTGCTGAAACAACCACATGAAGAAACAGATGCAGTGTTAAAACATTCCGGCCTGTAATCTAGGAGTGCTGGGTTGAATACTGTGCTCTGCTGGTGAATTCTCGTGTGCTCTTGGTTAAGGCTGTCCCTGACCACAGAGTCCAGAAGCTGTCTTATAGATGAAATAGATGTGAACTGATCTTAAATTGCGTCACTGAAGTTTTGATCATGCAGCTGCAGCAGCATGGCAGTTGTTCCGTGGTGAATGCTGTGCTTCCACAGCTACCATGCATGGTGTATGTTCAGAGCTGGCTTGCTGGTGTGCTTCAGCTGTAGTGCAGGTATAGTGTCAGTCACTGAATTTCATCTTTATGGCTTCCCCACCTGTAAATAGAGCATGATGAGGCTTTTCTTTCTCTCATGGCTTTCCAGGGGAAGCATTATTTTTCTTCAGGTGTATGCACATATGTGTAGAGAGAATTACACATTATGATAACCCAATTGCCTCTAAGCACCTCAGTAATGTGTAATAACTCCAAAATAAGAATAATAGTTTTGTTAAGGGAAAAATTGTTTTCTTTGCAAACTGCTAACTAAAAAATTGCTGTTTCTCTACAGGCAGATGTATATCTGCCTGTAATAAACTATTTGAAACAATTAGCCAGTGCTGACTGAGTAGGTCTTGTAATTTGTCTGATTTAAGTAATCTTCCTTCAAAAGGTTCTCTTGTGAATTAATGGGGGAAGTGTCACAAAAAGATAAAGAAGTTATTGACAAAGAGATACGAGCAAGGAGCATACCTTCTAGTATAGGAACAGATTGGGTCATTTTCTATTTACTCTTCCCACACTACAAGTATCTTTCTGTAAGCAGTTGTTCATCCTTTTGATATACTACAAATACTGATGCCAGTTTATATATAAGAGCTTATCAGGTTGGTCCCAGCCTCTCTTGCTTCACTTACAGAGCTACAATAATTGCATTCTACTCCTTAACCTTCCTAACATCATTTTCATGGAGAGAAGAGATTGTTTGTGTCAAATAACTTAGAAAAATGAGGAATTTACTTCGGCTTTTCAAAAGCTTCAAATTGGAGATAGTCCAGCTCTGAGGCTTAAGTTGATGGCAGTGTTGCGAACTACAGAAACTGTGCTCCAAACTTGAAAAGTGAGCTGGAAAAGATCAATATGCTTTGTCTGAATGTTTCTTTTGCTGTTTCTGGAAATGTGTTACAAGGAATATAAGAAATGATAAAAGCCTGTATAGAGAAGAAGGCAATATGAACCTGGAATACCAGGGGTTATCCTTAGACTTAGAAGTTTTATGAAAACCAGTCTTGCAAAGCCTGATCAGCAGATCAGGAGGCTTAACTAGCAATCACAGAATCAAACTTTTATACTAAAATCTTGCTATTAATTTTTCTAGCAGTAGTAAATAGGTAACCTCAGGGCATTTTCTGTCATATTGTTACTAATGGGACTGTAAGAGCTTAGGTGCTTAGGAAACATTCTTCCAGATGGTTTAGCCTAACAATGACAGAAAAAGTCATTGTAACTTTCAGTAATAGTCCATTTTAACATTCTACCAGTTCAGTTTCAAGTAACCTTTGAGTTAAATGCAGGAGTTGTGCTTTCCAGAGCTTTCCCTTTTGAGTGCTACACTTTGAAATGCAATTATCTGCAATCATGTTCCTGCTCTTGCATGTCACTGGTAATAGTGGTTCAACCCAAGGTGAAAGGGTTTTACTCTCAAACTCAGTACTCCTTTGCACCACAACCAAGTTCTTACTACCTGGTTGTATGTACAGCCCCTATGTAAATAAGAACTGAAGTATTTCGCTGCTCTGTAGCTTAGTCTGGGGACTACCGTGTGGTGGTGGTGACAAATACAATCTGGGACAGTAAAAAAGAGGACTGGAAGGGTAAAAACAAGAGATATTACTTGGTAGAATACAGAAAATGGGGTAATCAATGGTGACATGCAAGGTGAAGGGAAAGGGCAGGATGACTAGCAAATAAAGCTAAGTAACACTATGAATCTACTGTTCCCTGGGGACTAAACATATCCTTTAGACAACAAGAACCTTTTAAAAAAAAGGGTAGAAGGAGGAGGGGGAGACTGAGAAAGAGAAAATGAGTGTATTAAAGTGCTGTGAAATACTTCTAGTGATTTAATCATCAGCTGTGGATATTCAAATTCAGGTCTATAGGGTCATATAGGCCCTATGGTGTTTTTCTATGAAATTAAATGTGCCTCAACTGACTGACTTGAACAGGTCAAAAGCTATTTATTTCTGTATTAATTATTAATAAAAGCTATTTTTTTTGTACACAATTATTGTAGCTGTGTAAGTGAAGCAGGAGAGCTTGAGCTCAGCCAGATAAGCTCCTATATATAGACTGTCAGTATTTGTAGCACATCAAAGCTATTTTATTTCTTTATTAAAGAGTTGGAGCTGAGTTTGTTCTTCATCAAGTTAAAACTTAAGTACCTCAGAGATGAGCATAAACAGCTGGTACTAGCAGTAGCATCCTGCTATCATCAGGATAGAGATCGTAAATCATATTTGACTGGAGGTTTTTGAGACTCTTCCAGCATGACAAGAAGCAAGGAACTACCTTTTATGCAGAGCAGGATGTGCTGGAGAAAACCTAGGTCACAGGAAAGTGCCTGGGCCACCAGGTTTATGCCTATTTTAGGTTTACAGACCGGCTAAATGTCAAATAAGGAGACACAAGAAGAGGAAGATTTTACACATCGCCTACACTCCAGTTCATGTTTGCACATCACAAAGCTGACAGCTTAGTTAAATGTTAACTGGGTTGTGAAGAAAAATCTAAAATTAATTGTTTGGGTATATGGATGAAGAACAGAACAACTAAGGTTTATTTAAATATTATTTTTAAAAGCAGCTAATACGTAATGGTGTCATGTAGAGGTCTTCAAGTTAACTGAGTCATCAGTCTGTAAAGAACGTGACTCCTCTACTGCAAGAGGTGAAAATCATCAATTTTTGAAAAATATGTATGTTGACTTTGAGTCCCTGTGAGGGAAGGTCTTGCTATGCACGTTTATAGCACTGAGACTTGAGCACTCTACTACCTATAACCTGGAATAGCTGTGTGTGTTAGTGGATCATTTCTTTCTGACTAGTATGAGGATGGGGAATTGACTTCAAAAAGCAGCAATTCAAGCTGTACCTAGATTCCATATTTCAGCATGAAAAAAATTATCACTGCCTTATTTGCCAGAACTGACAAGTACATGGGCCTACTATAACTCAGGGAAACAAGGCAGATAACCTTTCTGTACCCATTAATAGCTTAGCTGGAACATATCAAAAGTTTTGTAAAAGATGTGTAAAAACCCTAATCTGGTAAAGGAAAGGAGAATGTTCATTTTCAAGTTTTACAAGGTTTTGGGGCTGACTGAGGTTTGTGGGCAATGGAGAGCTGTAAGTGGCCATTCTAACTTTGGCAGAAATTGTGTCAATATAAGTGACTAGATAACTGTAAGATATAGAGTGTCTGACAAATAAGACTACTAATAAAAGGCCCTAAAGCATTTACTGAAGCTGTTTTCGAACAAAGATGATATGGAATTGCCACACTTTTGACTTAAATTCTTGGTGAAGTTAACACTGTTGAAACTGCAGTAGACACTTGTGCAGAAGGAGAGTGAAATGTTGGCACTTTCTCTAGTGAACTTAAAATTCCAGTTAAATGTTTTCTCACTAACATTTCTTACATGGCACTGAAATGAGATGAAGTTGCTGTTACTGGAGTCTTTTGTGCTATTTCTTTCAGGTATGAGATTAATGTCATTGAAAGGATCCTTTTAAAATTTTGTATGATGTAATGCAAATTCTTGACCTAATGTCTATATGCCAGATTCTAAAGAGGCAAGAATCTGAAAATCACATTAACAAATCAAGACTTGTATGTTTTTGATTATGTTCAGGTGCATTTTGAGCACATCTGAGGTTTGCAGATGGCAATAACATAACTTGCAGGGTCCTCTGGACTTGAGTCATTTCCTTCTCCCTGACATGTGTGCACAATTCCCAAAGCCTGCACACAGAACTGGTGATCTTCTGTAACACAGGCACTTTAGATGAAGTCCATCTTTGCCTAAAGGTTTGAGCAGCAATGTAAATATTGAAAGGAGATGTGAATTTAGCAAAGCAAGTAAGCTAATATAAGCCCAACACTTAATCAATGCAGAGATCAAGAGGTGTGTTTTCTGAGAGCAGGCTTGGGCTAAAACTAAAAGACAGTTGGTAAAATGTGTAGGGTTTTACATGTTTGAGGACTCTGTGGTATGTGGTTCATGCAGTGGGAAGTGTAGTCTCATGAATTCTTGTATAGTGTTTTAGAGGCAAGGACATGGCCCTGAAAACCTGTATTCAACCCACTTGATCTTCACAGGTGTGAGCAATGTCTTGTAGGATCGAGGCCTTGAATGAAGGTACTGGAGGTTGACAGCACAAAATAATACAGGCTTGAGACTCCAGGGAAGACTGTGCCAAGCTTCCAGATCAGAGGACACTTAAAGCAGACAAAGTTCAAGCAAAACCGTACAACTGAGATCTGTGTCTGTGTTACTGTAGTGTCCTCTTCAGATCAATGTCTTCTGCTTGAACATTTTTGAGTTTATTTGGTAGTGACAGTCTGAAATGAGTGAAATGAATTGAGCTTGATTTGGATGAAAAGGCTTTTGATTAATTGTATGTTCATTTTAATTGTCTACAGAGGGGTTGGAAGGAAGCATCTTTACTGAGTACAATTCAGAGGATACGGATGGTTTTGTGTAGAAACCTGCATTCTCAGAACACTTCAGGCAATACTAAATATTTGCATGCCTGTAGCTTTCTGTCTGCAGAACTCATCAATCTGGGTAACTGTTCTATTCATGGGTGCTAAACCCATCTGAAGTCATTTTTTTTAAAGAAAAACCAAAACCCCAAACCAAAAACACCAAACAAAAAACCAACCACAACCTTTTTAAAGCATGTTTGTGTGGATAAGGTGTTGCCTGTGACAGTTGTTGTGAAATTATGCATGCTGCAATGATTGTAACAAGAAATACATAAAAGGATCTGGAGAGCAACTGGGTGCTGAAATGGAATCTTTGCTGTTTAGCGTGGCAAGTCTTTGGTTCAGGAATAAAGGACTTGCCCTGCTGTGTAAATAAACAATTGGAGCCTTACATTGTCCTTGATAAAGATAACTTTATGCTGGGGTTTGACAGTTCCTTTATCTCCACTGAGCTAGAGGTAGATTCCCAGTAATATTTAGGGAGCTTTGAATTTTGGTGTCCAGAATTAGCATCCTGGAGCTGTTTATTGCTTGCAATAACAGTAGTAGGACTAAACCAGGGTAACTCTTACTGGAGCAGAGTTATGCAGGATTCTTTGAATTGTTTTCTGGTGCTCTGCTTCCCAGTGAAGTGCAGTCAGTTTCTTAAACTGACACCCTGAAACTGTTCTACCTGTACAGCTGATTTCACTGGTAGGAGTGAAAATGTGAGTAAATGAAGCCTTTTACAAGGTCTCTATCACAGCAGGTGTGTTGTAATGGAAAGGTGAACTTGGCTGAGAGAGCAACTCGTAAATGGCCATTACAGATTGGGATGTCTTGTACTTTAGTTGCAGTAGCTCCCATTGTGCTGGAAGAAAAGGATGCTGTTGGGTTACGTGAAGATTAGAAAAGGTTGGAAAGATGCTAATCTGAGGACTAAGCCTTGCAAGTGTTTTATTTGTCTGAACTTGATCTTCATTAAATCTTGCTTAATTAAAAAGTGTTTTGAAAAATGCATTTGCCTCCCTTTTTCTTTTCTTTTCTTGTTTTTTCAAAAAACCCTCTCTCTGAATTATTAGGAAAGAAAGAAAAAAAAACAAACTCAAACCGGATCCTGCTATCGCAAGGGGTGAGCTGAATTTATTTAAACATAATGGAGCCCTTTTCTATTGTTGAGCCATGAAGTGTTTGAGCAAGCAGACCGCTTTGGCTCCACTTTAACTCAGCAAAACTGTGCTCATGCAACACTGAGGCTAAGAGAAAGAGGGGTGGTGGTGGTGGTGTGTGTTTGTAAAGGTTGCATGCATTAATCCATCTGTGGAAGGCTCTGTATACTCTGTTTACTCTGAGGTTGCCTCCCCACCCACTTCTGAAATGTGTGAACTGTGTTGTGACTTGAAGTGTTAGCAGAGGTAATGAGCCCTTCCTTTCCTTGTGAAACTCTTGTAGCCCACAACCAGGACATGCTGTTTGGTCTCATGATCTGGGGAAGTGATCTGCCATCTTCCTCTCTGAAGAGAGATGTCCTTTGTGAGCCGTTTGATGCTTTTTAGACTGTGCTCTGAGAAATGCTGCTTTAGTTGGAACAGTTCTGCTATGCTCACACAACTCTGCTTCCAGGTCTTATCCTTTGAATATTGCTAAGCTTTTTTGACTTCTTGAAAGGAGCAAATCTTCATCTCATTTAAAGGCTTCACTGGGAAAGCTTGTCATGCAGCAATGGCACTTCTGTAGCTCTATGGTTGAAAAATGCAGTGAAGAGAACCATAGAAAAAAGCCAACAGCAGCCCCAAATGAAATCATAATCATTCTCCCATAATTGTTACTACACTCCTTTGTCTAGCAGTGATTTGTGTCGTATTACAGAGCTGCAGGAAATGAAGTTTTCATTAGCTTCCTCTGTTTTGGACTCTTTTGAGATGATGAAGTAATTTCCAATTGGTATCCTTTCTGCAAAATGTATTTAAATGCTTCTAGATAGGGCTACTAATCTACTGTAAACTGGGGGGGGGGGGGCTTCTCCCTGAATTCCTTGAAAGCTGCCCTGAATCTATTCCAGCTATTGTATCTGGTGGAGTTTAGTCTTTACTTGTTCTATTTGTCTTTCCATGGCCACTGTCCTGCAGAGGCAGATAGGACTACCTCTTCTATCTTACCTCTGAAGTACTGCTCCCTTTTCTGCAGCTCCAGTAACTTTCTGCAACAAGCTTTTTCGGTTCTGAAGTGACAACTCTTGCTTCTAGTAAAATTTTAGTCTCAGATAACAAAACCTTTTACCTTGGACCTGTGTTTCTGTTTCCCAATGGTTAACACTCTGTTTTTTGTTGCTTTTGGCTGTGGTTCTTCTACTTGGGGATGCTATCTATAAGCAACTCTTCTTTGTTGAAAGATCATGTCAGCCAATTCAATCTTTCCTTGATTAGACCAAGTCTGATTGTGTCTGCTGTTTTTCTTTAACTAACACATACTTTAAAATGGGGAAAAGTGCAGGGTCCCTGGAGAACTTAAAAAGTAAAACCTGAGAAATTGCTTCGGATATTATCTCATACTGATCTTTTGTTCTCTGAGAGAGCTTTTCCCTGCCTCTTACATGAGGAAATAAGAGTATGAAAATAAGTCCAGGTACTTGATATCAATTATAGTGATACTATTTAAATGCAAATTTTGTTTTGGTCAGGCTGATCCAATAAGATGAATAGAGGGCATTTATGTAAATAAGCATATTGTAATAAGACAATGAAGTATTTGTAATTTTGGTTGTTAGCATTTTCCTTTCTCCCTAAGGATGAGTTGGCTAGGTTTTTAGGAACACAGGGAGGGATGGGAGTGGCACTTGACATTCAGTGTTGTGGGATAAATTTATATAGAGCCGTAGGCTGCAGACTGAAACAGATCAGGCTCATTAGATTCTAAACAAAAGAGAGGATGTGCAATTTTTCATTAGCAGCATGCTAATAGGAAACTTGTAGGGAAGCAATCTAGTGTCAACCTTTGGAGACATGATTTTTAGATCATTCAGGGCATTTCACTTTTTTAGAGGTTTGGCCTCCATCCTGTCACCCCATTTGGACACTTGTTAGTAATACACCCACTAGCATAGTCATATGTATAAAAACCATTCTTATATACATTGTGTCTACTAAATGGCTCATTTTCATACTGATAGCTAAAATTAGATAAAAGAAATCACACCACTAATGTAAGTATCAAGAAACTTCAAATGTTGAAACCTCTTATTTAGACAAAGCCTAGGCTATGTCTTTAAGTGTTCTCTGTTGTTAATGGTGGCTTGGTGACACCACCAGAAAGACTTAGAATGGAACAAATCTCTCTTTTGGTGTGTTTTTCTCTTTCCATACATTATGAAAAGAAGCTGGGTAAGTTTAGATACCTATCAAATTAATCTGGGAAGATTTATTGAACCTTAAAGGACTGAATAGTATTCCTGATTGCTCTGAAAGGCAGCATGCACTGACTTGGGATACAAAGACCTGCAGTAGTAGCATTGTCTGGGGTTCAGTTCCATTGTGGTAGAATTCCCTTTGAAATTATAGTTAGGGACCTGTTCAGTGGAAATAAGGTTATTTTATGCTTTGTCTCACTCTAAGGAATGTACGCCCTTAAAACAAGATATTTGCTCTCTAATTTATAAGAAATAGTGAGGTTTTGAGACAACCAGTGAGCCATCTTCATCTTGTTTAGAAGGCACTCCAGGTAAGAGCATGGCCTCAGTTCCTCTGAAAGTGGCTTGTATGTAGTCTGCAGCCTAAACACTCCCAGCGAGCTTTCCGTCTCAATCTTCCCGCATGGAGAGCTGCGGCAATCTAGGAAATGAATTTACACCCAGCAGTGAGGTATCTCAAGATAGAGGCATGAGTCCAGGTCATGACAGCTGGCTGTTTATCAGTGCCATAGGATAAATATCATGCTCCTATGTCTGGTTTAGCAGCGCCACTGCATAATTTATCAAGCTGAGGACACCACTGCATTCAAGCTAACTAGCAGTATTGCTTAATAGATCATAGTGCATTTGTGGTGATTGATGGATAACTGGTAAAGATTAGACTCTTTATTTCTTAATGATTGTGTACAACAGCTGTTAGACCATTGAAACAGTAAGGTAGAACTTTCTTATGTCGACTATGTGTAAAATGAAACTGTCACTCAATCTATCTCCCTCATAGAAAGGGTTTCTTTCATCTTAGGACTGTGATGTTTTAAAGATTCTAGATGATATATAGTGGTGACCCTAAGACCCCTGTGCTCTATATGAAGTGAAACTGGCTCCAGAAATTATGTCTGAAGGTACAAGGCAATGCATGGAAGTGAAAAATATTTGTTCATTTTGGGAACTGATGAATTTGATGCAACTCTTATTGCTAGATTTGATGTACGATGTGGCTGTGTCTGCATGAAATACCTCTGTCTTGTCTCGTTTGCTTAGTAGATAAAGGCCAGGCTTTTAAAAAAGCTGTACTTGGAATTTTCTTTAAAGGGTTAGAAAGAAAACTACATTTTTGTTCTCATTCAAAGATCTGAATAAGCTTTAAAATTCTGAATTTTCTTATTACTTTTTTTTTGAAGGGGACTGTCTGATAGAATTTGCTAGAGAAGTAAAAAGTAAATGTTCCCGTAACTTGGTTATAAAGGCGCGTGGATGCTTCAGTAGAGCTACAAAAAGGGAAGTAATTTCTTCTAAACTATACAGAGATTTAGAATAATTGTTACACAGTCCTATTGTGTTCCATTCTATCTGATTTTTCTGTAATGGCATGCTGAACAAGTAACTTGCAGAAAATAATCCATCTGGCAGTCCTGGCTCTCTACTTCTGTTCCTGGAACATCTACAGTTATATCACAACTTTTTAAAACTAATTACCAGAGCTGCACCATGAATTTTTATAGGTAATTGAGAGTATTATAGACACAGGGGTATTCTAGTTCTCTCATCTTACTGATATTTATAATGTGCCCTGTAAATCTCAATTGTACAAAAGCCTATGAAATAAGGACATCAGGAGGATGACCATGCTCCTGTCTAAGAACCAATGGATATAGAAAGCCCACAGGTGTTTTAAGGAAGCTTTTATTGATGTCCACCAGCTGTTTCCCCTGGGTAACCTACAGAATGGAATCAGCCCTCAGGGATCAATGACAAGATTTCTTGCTGAACAAAATCTGATCTTATGATTCCAATTTCCTGCCCTTCCAAAGGAATGTAGAGGAATTTCGTTAAACCAGATTATTAGTAATGTGAAAATTTGGATTATTTAATGAACATAGGTATTCAGGACTACTTTCATGATATAGGTAGACTATTTTTTTGCAGTTGAGATTTGTCATGTAATTTCTATATTAACTTAGTAGCCATTTTGTTCTAGCACAGTTTGACTTGTCCATTCCTTTCCTAAGACAGTTTTAAGGGTTTTGATCTTAGTTTTGGTATTCCTTTCCCTTTCTGACTTCTTACTAGGTAATTTTGAACTATGTGTACCATATGGTTCTTATTTTATTGATAATAGCAAACTTACTAGAGAGGAAGGATGGGGAGAGTATTTTTAACATTGAGCCTGCAACGTACACTTTAATTTGAGGTGACTGGAATATATTTTGAAAAAGCTTTGGCAGAAAAATGCATGCTTTTGTTATAAGGAACTATTCTAATTAAGCCAGGAGATGTAAAGAGGACCCTTGAGAGCATTGTGTTTCAGTGGAGGCCAAAATGTTGTGTCTTTGGAAGAAGAGACATATGAGTTGGGGTATTAAAAATGGAATAAATGATGGCTAGCTATTCAAAACTCTGCAACTTCCTTATTCTGAAGCATGTCAAAAGGCATAGTTCTTGAATGATTCAAACCCAATTTGTTAAAAAATAATGAAGTATCCCTACTACTGGTATTGGAGCAATTACCATCTCCATTAGCTGGTAGGACTCACTGAGGACTGGATAGGGCAAAGCCAGCTAATTTAGCCCAAACCACTGTCAGCAGCAGTATTTAGTTAGTTGTAATGACAAGGACTAAGGAAACTTTTAATGAGCATCAGTGTGGTTTAAATGGAAGGGAGGGATGATCTGCAGATGGTGTATGGTAATGGTAGCCTGCCAAATTGCTTCTCTGGCATTGGTGTAATGATACCCATATGTTCCCTTTGCAGTCTGGCACCAACACTAGCCTGATGATTCCTATTTTGGATTCAGGTCAGCTGGAGTTAGCCTAGGTTTCTCTGCATGTGTTTAAACTTGGAAGGCCTTTCCTCTCTTGTGTGGGGTTTTCACTACTTGCTTTTGTCATATTTTAATAAGCTAAGGGCTGTGTCACCACTTGGTTGTATGTTGTTCCCCTGGAGCCTCAACCACATGTGTCCCCACTCTATTCTATTAACCATTACAGTAAATGTTTAGAACATGTGCAGAAGCTGAAATGAATAGCACTGAGAAGAAACCTACTAAACCTACATCCTATTCCATGCAAAAACGCATGACTACAATCCAGTTGAAACAGCAATGCAAATGGGACTCCTCCTCTTTTCTGGAAGTTATGCCTGGGTGTATGCCGCAGGGGTGCCTATAGATCCTGTCCCCTATACCACTGTGTGGAGAAGGTGTACCCAGCTCTGACTAAAGTTCCATTTTTGCACTGCTCTTGTAAGCTGCCTTTTTTTTTTGTATCTACTCTAATGCTATGTACACTTAAAATTGTGAAACAAATATTTTAATCTATAATAAACTATGAACAAATGCACTTAATTTTGATGATCGGCTGTTACAAGCAGCTGAATTTTGAGCAGGTGAAAATGTTTCCTTGGTATCTAGATATGCTAAAGTCAAATCCAACTTGTTGGAGTGTGTTTTTGTTATCTCTTTTCTAGTTTACCTTTGGCTTTATTAATGCAACATGGTGTAGGCTGTGTCATCCTTCCCAACTACCTGAGTTGCAGACTTAATGGAAAACAATCAATTCTTGATTTTTTTTTTAATAAGTGTTCTTGATAAGCCATTGCTTATACTTATTCATGTTCATATCAAATCACTGTGGGAAAAACAAAGTTAAATCCGTACTGAAACAGAGTTCAGGAGTGGGGAATCTTGATATGGAAACCATTTCACAGTTGAATTGGTTCTAAATGTGAAAGATTTGAAAATGCAGTTTCAACAAAGTTTCTGAGATGATCAAGGTTTGGGGAAATTTGGCTTATTCAGGAGATGCAATGGTTGTTTCTCTTAGGAGTTTAAAGTAATGTAGAAGTTTGGTGCTGCAGGGCAAATAGATTCCCAACTGTAGAAGAAGACATAACTGTGTGACAGACCAGAGACAGGAATAGAAACAGCAACACTATGTTAGTCCTTTTCAACCAGGTTTTATAGGAAGAAAATGGCAATGAATCTCTTCACTCAGTTTGTTTCCCCCTGAGTTAGAAACAGTTGTGGAATGCTTGTGTCATTAGAAGTGGTTCAGAGGACCATGTGCCTTGCTATGCATCACAAGCTTTCAGTGCCAGAGAAAGTTTAATCAAACAGAACAAATAACTTGCTGAACACCAAAGGTCACAAAACTGACAAGAATAGGTGGCATGAGGATCATTTGCTTTAGTTTCTGTGCTTGCATTGGAACTATGAAAGTGGAATATGCTCAGGCTTAGTGAAAGCCCTGTGAGCCATCTACACCCTCTCTGCCTGAGAGCTTTTTCACCTCTGACCATGAACTGAGGATCTTAATTCCACCAGCAGTCTTCAGAAGGCATAAGATGTGCGAGAACTCCTGGTTGTTTCTGAAACTGGAGAGTTTCAACTCGCTCTCTTGCGGCAGCTTTTTAGTGCTGCAGGTGAAATGTGTACTACTTCATCCTATTCCTTGGAGCTGTCGGCCCATGCTGAATTTCTTGGTTGATGCCATGAATGTGCTTTGTGGTGACTGCTAGATGATGTTGAGCTGTTCAGTTCTTGTTGAGGTGACATAAATGATTTGGCATAACTCTTTCACTTTCTGGACTCATATGGCACAGCTGCTGTAAGCTTATAATGTTGTAAACTCTAACTGTAGCTCTCCCTGGGCTGTTAAAATGGATGCCTCATCCTGAAGCCTTTTCTCTTGCACACAGTAGCTTTAAGGAAAAGATGAAAGGATTGTAGTTTTAATCATGATGATAACAGAAATGTAACGGAAAACTTAAGTGGTATTAGAAGCAAAATACTGGTTTCAGAACACCTGGATTCAATTCCTAGTTCCTGTTACTTACAACCACTTCATTAGTTCTGTGGCTGTTTTTGCAAAATGATGTATTTTCAGTAACTGATGTGCTTTAAGGCTGCAGTAAAAAGGAAAAGGAAGAAACTGGCAGTTGGCTCAGTAACAGATGCAAGCAGTAAATAATGTATGGCCAAAACATTGTGCACTTTTTGCTGCAGGGAGGCAAAACCTGAGGTGTTTGGTGTGAAGGTGAAACTAGATGTAGGGAATGCACCAAGAGTTCAACAAGCAGCAACGGTATTTTACAGAAATGAGCCTTTTTGCAAGTTCTTCTGTTTTACCAGCAGTTTACATGCTCTTAGCCTAATACTACTCTGCATCTAGTGAGAACAACCAGGGGTTGCTCCAGTGCTCCTTTAGCTGAAAGCTGCAGACAACAGGTCCACTAGTCTGTTTGAAATGCCCTCTTATGTCAAAAAGTCCCAATTTAATGATATTATCCAATGTTTCCTTCCTGAAGTAGCATTTTTTTGGTGGGTGAAAATGAAAAGGTGAAAATAAACAGCCTGGTTTTTTTTTTTTTTCACCAGTACTGGATCTTTGTAACTCACACTTTAAAGACTGCTTGTTTATCAGACCATGAATAAGACTTTTTCACAGCATTGATTCAAAAAACTTCTAGGAAAACCTAGGGCTCCTAAAGGTGAGACTTTGAGTCTGCAGATAAAGACTGAAAATCTTCCTATGAAAATCTCTATCAGTACATAGCTGTACCCTTAGCAACAGAGCACCTTTGGAATTCAAACTACGATGATAAGAACTTCACCAGGAGAAGGATCATTAGTTCCAAAGTGGATTTTTTTTCTTCCAGCATGTGGCCCAACCAGAGAATAGGAGTTTCTAGGTACAGAAGATTTTGGTGAGGTTCTTGAAGTCAAATGGAACTGGAAGAGCTGCCAATGTAAGTTAGAATGATTCTATTACAAGGGAATTTTTGTTTGCTTTTGATCACTCTTTTCAGTCATGGTCTGAGAATCTTTCTACTTGTTTCTGTCACCTTGTGAGATGCAAAGGTATTTCAAAGCTTGAGGTACCTGGAAGTGTTTTTAGGTAAGTGTCCCACTAAAAGGATTAAAATGTCTTTGCACATCTGATCTGTTGAAGTTTGAGATTAAGATGTTAATGAGTGATCGCTCCTGAGGCTTATGCAGAGACTGGAGATTTAGTCACACTATTGAAATGCTCCTTGTGCTTTAAGGGATGATTCTGACAGCAAACAGCTTGCACAGTCCATGGAAAAAAAAGAAACAAATTCTTGAAGATCATAAGGGGTTACCTCTGTGAGGAGCACATGGGTCCAGAAGAACCCCATAGAAGCTATACTTTATAGTAAAGCATTTACTGAGGGCTTGCTGTGCCTCCCAGGGCACATGCTGTTTGTGCTTACAGCGTGGCCTTGCTGTCAAACAGAAATTGTGACCAGCATCGTGGGATGATATGAAATTAATGGGGGTAATATAGAAATTATTTGTTGCCTTCATGTCAGTGTGCTGAAAGTTTCTGATAGGTCATGTAATTCCAGTAGTAGTTATTGAGTAGCTGTAGTAAATTCTTAACTCAGAATTCCCTCATTCTCTGAGTGTTTTAAAAATGAGTGCACAGCAAGCCTCTTGCTAGCAAAAACATATTGCAGCTCTAGCTGGGCACAAGAAAAGCGTGTTTCTAATGTATTTGATGGTTAATGGGCTGTGTCAGTCTTCTGGGGATAGCAATGTACAGAACAGAGCTCATTTATTAGTTGAACTCAGACTCCAGAAAAGGTACTCTTGAGTAGACTTCTATGGCATGATTAAAATGTTTACAAGCAGAATTCCTGTTATGCTTTTTGACATGTTTCTATAGTTCAGAGATTTTACTTAAGGCTATGTTTTCCAAAGCTGTTGCTTGGCAAAGTGTCTGGGTGCTTCATTGATCAGGATCAATGGCTTCTCAGTCTGCAGAGAAGCTACTGGAAGATTTTCAGGCTGATTTCTGAAATTGCCCTATGCTGCTAAAACTCTTGTCTTGTGGATCCTGGGGGAAACAAATGAGGTCCTCAAGGATTTCCAGTGCTTAACTTTATTCCTACAGATGATTTCAGGCTGACTGAAAAGCTACTGGAGCTGTGGAGTACCTGCACAGCCTGGGGCTGTGCTGACAGCTGGACCTTACTGGAAAATCAGTTACCTGCTGGCATTGGAAATACCCTTAAGCATAAGCTAGCTGGAAGCTCTTGGAGAGAGTGAATTTGTGTTGCCAATTGCCAGTCTGAGGGAAAAGAAGCACATGTAAACATGTGTTTGGTGTTCTTGCATGTGGGAAAGGTTCAAACTTTGTTTTTCCTCCAAAAGGACTTTTTTTTTTTTTTAAAATGATATCTGGACAAAACATTTTGGCCTTATCAGAACATGATTTCCTAATTCACATCAGTTCTAAGCATTTCAAGATGCTTTAAAAGGCAACAAAATGGAAGTGTAGAACCTATTCAAACTATACTCTTAGGAAAAATACCCCACTTTTATTCCTGTAACTCTACCTGCAGTAAACGATGAGCCTTTTCTGTTCTATAACCCATAGGTGCTACGGAGTGTGAAAATTCATGTAAGAATAGAGAAGTTTCCAGCTTTTTGCTGCAGTATTAGTGTGACAATGTTGCACACTGTTATTGATATCACTGCAGGACTGTAGATTAGAACTGTTTTTTCTCACTACTGATATGGCTATTGCTAGCAAGCACAATCTATGGGTATGAGGTATGAATGCATATGCATGCTTAGCTGAGCACTATGAGTAATCATATATGGAAACTAGCATTTCACTCCTGATCTGAGCCTGAATGCTCATGTTGTTTAGTAAACTAAATTTCATTTAATTTAGCATTTTGGTTATGATGTCTGTTATGATTTTTTTCTTTCTGGTAGACACACCTACAGCTTCCTGGGGTAACAACCAGGTAGGTGGCAGGAATCTGGGAGTCGGAAGGAAGAATAAATAGCACTTTCCCCTGCTTTATCTATCCTAATGAGAGTAGAAAACAACATGGCTTTATCACTATTATTCCTTTATAAAAGCATTCAAAAAGTGTGTACAACACAGTATGTGGGAAAAGGCTAGGCAAGCATGTGTTCACAACAATTTGCTTCTAAATAAATTCCCTATACTCATAGGGTAATGCAGTTCCTGAAGTACTGTTATTAGTCTAATAATTGCCTCTGAAAACATGAGAAAGGAGCTCATTTATAAGTTGTGCTCTCTGAATAGTTACCTTTTCCTTTTTGTCTTTGCCTCTTGTCAAGTATGTCGTGCTCTTTTCAGAGTAGGTTCTATCTTTTGTATTTGTATGATACTGAGTGACAGCTCTGCCTTTTCTGAACAGCCTTCTCTTGCTTCTGCCAGATAAAATGCTACAGAAAATTATATTCTTCATGATATAAGATGGGAATGGATACTTCTCTAAAATTCTCTTATTTGTAAGATAACTATCTTCAAATGAGTCGACGTGCCTGACTCTTACAAAAGCTCTGGTTGCTGACCAGGGTTTGCAACCCTGATTTTCTAAACCATGTTCCGTTTCACTGAAACTAAACTTGATAGTTGTTGACTTGCATTGAGTATATTGGTATTAAGAAGCATGATATAACATCTCCAGGGATGAGCTGAAATACTATACATTATTTCTAAACTCCTCTAAGTTACTTCCAATGATTTCAGAACTGCTAAGAGAGCAAACATTAAAGGAAACGAGGCCTCCTGACCTAGCAAACCAAGAAAGCATCCGTCACGAACTGGATCATATTCTCTCCACATTCTTAGTTGTCCAGTAAAGGTCTTGCCAGGCCTTCTCTTGCTGCTTCCAGACAAAAGAAGATTGCACGAAGATGTGTAGCACACTGCAGGCGACACAACAGATCTTTTTTATTCTGAGCCTTTGGAGCCTGGAAATGACAAGTAATGAAACTTTGATATGTGCTGCAGAAACAATGCATGGACAGATGAGAGACTGGCCAGGAATACCACCCTCCTGTTTAATGGCAGCACTGTTGTGAAGAACTTTGTATGTGTCTTGCTGAGAAGGTCCAGAGGTGGTGACAGCAAGCAAGATCATCTGCTTGTGGAAGACACTGCTGAAATGGCTTAAGTGTAAAATCCGTCTTCTGAATTAGACTATTTTACAGCAGCTGGGAAGGACAGATGGCAGTGTTGTGCTTATGCTGCTTATTCTGATCCCAAGTGGACAACTTGAGTCATTTTCCAGCTGTATCTTTTTTGTTTTCAGGTCACTGCAACAGTAATCCACATGCTTGGATCCTCCTCAAGCCAAGAGGAGGGCTCAAACCTCAAACTGCAGGTAAAAGTTGGCACATTTTTCCTATTACTTGTCATCTTATGGCAAGCTAATGCTGGATGCCTACACATTCTTTGTAGGGGGACTGCTCCAAGAAGATTAACAGAAGCTGTAAAATATGGACTTGGAGCTTTCTAGGAAGTGGCAGTTGTGTTTTGGGGAACTCTTTGAGGTTCTGCCATATGCATTTGCCATGCAGTGAACCCCAGATCTTCTGAGTTGTTATTCTGCTAAAACCTTAATGGTTCCCAGCATGCTTTTCTTTGTTAGGTCTTTGACCAAAGGAGGGGCAAGCCTTCTGAGTAGAGTTCAGTAGCCAACAGAAGCATGGTAACTGGAAAAACAATCCTATTTATCACGGCTGTTTGAACTACAGACTGATGGGAGTCAATTAGAATTCAAGCAGAACATCTCTGGGCTATGAAATGAGGTGGAAGTGTGTGGCTTCCTAATGAAACTCTGGTATCCATCATTGGTGAAGGAAAGCAACTGCTCAACAGACGGCAATTTGCTGGTTCATGGACTCTGTAAACTGCTACTCATCTATGACTTTCCTGCTGCTGCAGTTAATTTTGCTCTGGTGCAACTGCCTCAACCCAGTAGAATTTCAGATATGTGTGGATTGACACAAATACAGGGCAGCAAGGCAGGGCTTGCAGAAATGAGCAATGTCACTTGAGGCTGATCAGGAACTTTGTGCTTGCAAGGCATCTATATTACTCCGAAACCTGATGCACTTGACCTACTGAGCCACGTTTTAGAAGAAGGTCAGAACGGATCAGCCCAGTGTCAGCTGCTCTTTACCCTGAAGCTGGAGAAACTTCACTAGGAAGAGCCAAATAAAGCTAAATAAACATTAGTTATGTGTTCCTCTAGGAAATATGAGCCAGCTGAAAAATGGTGGTGTGAAAATTATTACAGCTGAGAATGAAAGCAGACCTAAAGTACACTGGAACAAGTTTCATAAAGAAGTGGTCAGTGTCCCAAGTCAGTGTTTAAGAGGCATTTGGACAATGTCCTTAAAAATGTTCTTTAACTTCTTGTCAGGCAGTTGAGTAGGTGGGTCCTGTAAGTCCCTTCCAACTGATATATTCTATTTTATTTCAGATTTTTTTACTTTTTTAAAAGTTAAAAGCATCTTCCTCCCACTCAACTCTGAAAACCTTGTACCTGGAATTTGACTGTGTAAATATCACAGCAGGTCAACTTCAGCCTGTTTTCATCTGATGGGACTTGCTTATGTATATGTTGGGGAGGATGTTCCCCTGAACAAAGAGTACAGATGAAGCTTTGAGTGAGGTGATACTTGCTGCATATAATGTCTTTCTCTGTGTTATGAAGAATCTGAGGTAGTTAGAGCCAATTAAAATGGTATTGATATGTGGTCTTCGTAGACTTCTCTCCAATGTATTGCAGAAGAGGTGGTTTATGGTGGGAACTTCAAGTTTTGAGATGGCCTAGGCAAGTGGTAAAGCCTCAGTGGCTGTTGAAGCATCCCAGCAGCTGTCCATACTTGATTTCTAAATTCTTGAGACACTGAAGGATGTTTTACCAAATAATTGATAATTCAGACCAAACACTTTCCCCCAAACAGATCTTGAAAAATAACAATTAACTGTTATCTTTGAAAGCATTGATTTCCTCAGCTTGGTACATGTACCGAGAGTGATCACCCTGTGAAAGTTAATTTGAGCAGCCAGCACTTGTATTTGCTGCTACTGCCAATGGCTGGACCAGAGATACATAGTTTTCAAAGCTTAGTTGTAGATTTAGTAGGCATATAACTGCAGTTTGTCTACTTCACTGAAACTTTGACAGTGAAATGTGTGTGTGTCAACATTCCTGAAAAAATTGTATCACTAGAGTTTCTAACCTTTACACTGAAAGCGGAATGCCTGAAATCAAGCTGGGTAGCATTCTTAAAGGACAAAAGATACCAGAATCTCTGAGTTGAAGTTGTCTGTCTGCCCAAAAGGTTAGGCAGCTGGGTAGAGATTAAAACTGAAGCAGATAACATGAAAGATAACAGAATTCAAATCTTATGTCAGATGCTTCACTGAAACTCACTGATCTAAAGCCTGTCTCCTACTTCTTTAGGGAAGGGTTGCCTTATGTGGTTCTTAACATTGCTTTTTTCTTCCTGGCTGAAAGTTTTCTTTTATGTCACTATTTCCAGCTTATTTTGTAAAAAAAGCCTTTTTAGAGTAGGATGTCCCCTGACAGGGACACCTTTGAAAGCATCCTTTGAAGTGGATGGTGTGTTTATACCTGTCCTTGCTCTTGAGTTTCTATCAATGCAGAATTAAGACTGGTGTTTTGATTGCTGTTTTTTTCTTTTTT
>JANRGW010032333.1:0-17595 GCA_024733675.1 Psilopsiagon aymara
TCAGCACCCTCACAGGGAAGGGCTTCTGCCCCAGAGCTCATCTCAGTCTCCCCTCTGGCAGTTAAAGTCATTCCCCTGTCCTGTCCCTCCGTCCCTTGTCCAGAGCCTCTTTCCAGATTTCCTGCAGCCCCTTTAGGCACTGGAGCTGCTCAAAGGTCTCCCCTTCAGGAGCCTTCTGTTCTCCAGGCTGCCCCAGCCCCGCTCTCAGCCTGGCTCCAGAGCAGAGCTGCTCCGGCCTCTAATCAAACTAGAGGAGAACAGGGCACGTTGGTGCTTATACCTCCCTGCAGCACCCCCTGCCCCGGCATCATTTGCCCCTTGATGCTGTCTCACAGGGGAGGAGGTGTTGCTGATCCAGGAGAAGCTGGACGGGATCAAGACCCGCTATTCGGACATCACGGCCGCCAGCTCCAAAGCGCTGCGCACGCTGGAGCAGGCTCGGCAGCTGGCCACCAAGTTCCAGTCCACGCACGAGGAGCTCACCAGCTGGATGAGCAGCGTGGAGGATGAGCTGGCTTCCAGCGGGGGACAGTCCCCAGCCAGCGAGCAGATACCCCAGTTCCAGCAGAGGCAAAAGGTGGGAGCAGCATCCGGGGAACACATGGATGGGAGACAGCAGGGATTTGCTTGCTGTGTTGAGAGGATGAGGAGTGGTGTCACTGAGAAGGATGTGTGCATGGGTGCCTTCCACAGGAGCTGAAGAAGGAGGTGATGGAGCACAGGCTCGTCCTGGACACAGTGAATGAAGTGAGCCGAGCACTCCTGGAGCTGGTTCCCTGGCGAGCCCGGGAAGGGCTGGACAAGCTCGTGTCAGACACCAACGAGCGCTACAAGCTGGTCAGTGACACCATCAAGCAGAGAGTGGAAGAAATCGATGCTGCTATTCAGAGGTCTCAACAGGTAATTTAATAACCCCACTGGAGACTGATGGGGTTTTTTGGGAGAGCAGGAGCGAGCGGCTCAGCATCGCTGCAGCCCATGCAGCATGATGGTTGTGAGAGGGGTAGCAAGCACAGCACAACAGGAAAGCCAGATCCCATTGGGAGTGCCAAGAAATGAATGGGCCCCACCAGTGGTGCGCAGCAGCCAGGCTGGTTTCTGACCCATCCCACTGTGTGTGGTTTGGACTGGATAACTCTGGTGCAGCACTGTGTTATCTCGCCTGTGGGCTTTAGCTCATGTGGGTGATGGAGAAGGTGTAAAACCAATGACAAGTGACTTCAGGCCTGGAAGAACATCATCCCGTGTGCTGTGACAGCACAGGGGTATGTTCCAGGCGGACAGTCCTGTCAAGAAGGCCTTGTTCTACACAGACTGGGGGCTGTGGAGCTCTCAGAAACCTGTGACCACCCCATTGTCCCCTTCTCCTCCCCACACCTTGGCAAGGCGTTTGTTCCCCCACATCCCTGTGTGTCCCCTGTGTCTCCCACCATCCCCATCTTGCTCCATCCCTACTGCCCATCACTAACCTGTGCTGCCTGTCCTCTGCCATGGTCCAGTACGAGCAGGCGGCCGATGCGGAGCTGGCCTGGGTGGCTGAGACCAAGCGGAAGCTGATGGCTCTCGGTCCCATCCGCCTGGAGCAGGACCAGACAACAGCCCAGCTGCAGGTGCAGAAGGTACAAAAGCACTTGCTTAGCAAGGAGGGATGGGCTTTGGGTGGTGGGATGGGGTTTGGGTGATGGGATGAGTTTTGGGTGATGGGTTGGGGTTCAGGGGAGCAACTTTACCCTGGGTTTTTTAGTGCTGAGCCCAGAGCATCAGGAGAGATTCCAACTCCTGTTCTTGGTAAGTACATGGAAAAAAACAAGGGAGAAAGAGGATTTAGCAAAACAAAATGTTGGGCTTCTGAAGGAAGAAGCCCTGTGTCGTGTCATGGCTGTTTAGGGCTGGACGGGTGCTCTTCCCTCTACCTTCAAGGGCTTTCCATGTATCCACTGGAGCAGCTCTCCCTGCATCTTGGAGGCGCTGGCAGCAGGAAGGGTTTAGAGAAAAGTGTCTGTTGATTAATGAGGGTGCTTTTGCTCATTGTTCCTTGCAGTGGGGGACTCGGTTCCCTCCCAGCAGACAGACGTGGAACAAAGAAGCACTGAGGGGTGTTGTGTCTTTGAGACGAACTCATCTCGAAGCGCCTGAAAGAACAGCGCTTTAAATATAAACGTCCCTTTTCTTCCCTTAACCAGCCTCAGTGATCAGAGCAGAGCACGGGCTGATCGGGCTTGAAAACAAAAAGGAAACAGAAGACATTGTTATAAGGGAGGGGACTGAACCATTGGCTATTAAGTTAAATTGAGCTCAGCTTGGCTTCCCGCTGCTCATCGCGTGCATCTTGGGAATGGCAAAGTTATTGGTGGATGCAGTTCTGGAGAGTGATGTTTTGGGAGTTACCATGTTCAGCGATGAATGGAGGGTTGAGCTTTTTCCTCTGGTGAGGAGCTGGGCTGATACCTCAGGCCTTTAAAAGACAGAGGTCAATGTAGATGAGTCAGGAGAAAACCATGCGGTAATCTGCATTTTCAGCCAGGTTTTCCATGTGCTGCATGATTCTTGTGCTGAGTTCTGTGCAGTCTCTGCGCTGCTGAGCTCTGCTGCAGTGCATCGCATGGATGGGTCGAAGGGGAGAAATCAGGCTCAGCTCTGATTTCTTTCCTTTCTCTGGATGTCTCCTTTCTGCAGGCTTTTTCCATCGACATTATTCGGCACAAAGACTCTATGGATGAGCTGTTCAGCCAGCGCAGTGAGATCTTCGGGACGTGTGGCGAGGAACAAAAAGCTGTTCTCCAGGTGAGCCCCCCTCTGAGACGGGGGGGACAGAGAGGGGCGGGAGCTCAGCTCGTGCACAGGCTGAAGTGGTTTGTAATGGCTCCATCTTTAGGAATTCCCACTGGTGTTAGCAGAAATCTCTTTGCATTTATTACTCTCCTTTATTGCGTATTTTTATTGCAGTGTTTGGGGATTGGGGTTGAGGGGAGCAGAGATTTCTGAGGCTGCTTTAATTGGAATTACAGCCTGTGCACGTGGAAGACCACCAAAGGCACCTCAGCTCTTCCAGCTCACGGCATGCACTGGCGCCTTTCCTGGTCCCCTTCCGCCTTTGGCTATAACTCTTCTCCCTGCTTTGCTTTAGGAGAAAACCGAGTCCCTGGTGCAGCAGTACGAAGCTGTGAGCCAGCTCAACTCGGAGCGCTACACTCGCTTGGAGCGTGCCCAGGTCCTGGTCAACCAGTTCTGGGAGACCTATGAGGAGCTGAGCCCATGGATCGAGGAGACACAAGCCCTCATCTCCCAGCTGCCCCCTCCGGCCATCGATCACGAGCAGCTCAAGCAGCAGCAGGAGGACATGAGGGTAAGAGGATGCGGTGTTGGCATCTCAGGTACCATCAGTTCTTCTGCCTTAATGGAGGCACAGCTCCCACTGGGTCTTTTTATGACTTTTTCTGATTTTTTCCCCCCCATTCTCTTCTTTTTGGGGATCCTGCCTATATGATACGATATTATATTGGCCATGAGTGTACCATGTGGAAATCACTAGATATGTTGGAGCCTTACTAAAATACAGATGGCACCCAAGGGAGCCAGGCTGCCTTCGGATCTCCTGCCTGATCGTGGCAGGGAAAACTGCTTTGTGCTTTTAGGGGAGAGAGCTGCAATGCTTTCTCTGTGGTGTTCCCCATGGGGAGGGGAGGGGGGGGGAGCTGGGGAGTCTGTGCCAAAGCCATGTTAGGAAGAGCCGAGTGCCATGTGCTTGGCAGATGCTGGGTCAAGAAATCCCCAGCATGAGTTCGCTACCAGATACGATCGCTGCTTTTGGAGCGTCTCATGGAGCAGAGGCAGCAGCTTTCAGTGGGTTTCTAAACAAATGTGGGTTTTATCCCCTCTATTCCTTAGCAACTGCGAGAGTCCATTGCTGAGCATAAGCCTCATATTGACAAGCTGCTGAAAATCGGGCCACAGCTCAAGGACCTGAACCCCGAGGAGGGGGAGATGGTGCAGAACAAATACTCCACAGCAGAGGCCATGTATGCCAGAATCAAGGAGGAGGTGTGCCAGAGGGCTCTGGCGCTCGACGAAGCTGTCTCACAGTCCACCCAGGTACGCTGCGGTGCCATGGTGCTGAGTGGTCGGTGCTGAGCGGTCTCATCACAGTCCCCCGGGGAAGCCACGTGCTTTGAAATGTGGTTTTATTCTGAGTGTTACAGTTGTAAAGCCCTTCATACGGCCCAGGGTGGTCAGGCACCTCCAGGGTCATTTCCTGCCGCTCAGCACTGGCTGGGGAAGGAGGGGAGAAGGCGTTGGAGTCCTCACATAGTAAATAGGGTAATAAATTTTTACAACCTCAATAATGATGCTCGTTCAAAGGGGCTGTTTTGGCATCCACCCAAGGTTGAAAGGGCCTCTCAAAGAGCTCGGAGAGATAAGTTTCCTTTCTGATAAGCTGTGTTTGCAGTGAACAGCCACAGGATCTTTTGTATGGGAGAGTTAATGGTCATCTCTGGGGTCTGGGCATCCCCTGAGGAGGTCCGTGGCAACAGGAGCAGAGGTACAAAAGGAAGGACTGTAGGTGCTAAAGTCCAGAGAGGGGGTGAAGAGTTTCTGCCACTGGAAGTTTATGAGCCCTGGTTGTGTTTCATTTCCCCTGTGTTAGTAGCACAGTTGGCTTTTGTCATGTCTGGGTGTTTTTTACTCCTGTATTGTGTAGTCACTTCTCTTGGTTTGCACTGTATTAACTCCGAGTTTTTCCCCCCCACACCCCCTTCCCGTCTCATCTCTCACTCCCATTGTGGAATGTGTTATCTGTGTGTGTTGCTGCCTGTGCCCGTCCTCCCCACATGGTCCCATTTCATTCTTGTGTTGACTGCGCCCCACCATTGCAGATCACGGAGGTAAGCCCCGCACCACCCATCTTCACTTACACTCTTTCTTTGGGCTGATTCTGATTTACACCAGGACTTCTAGTCCTGGTCCATGCACAGCTGAGCAGAACATGCTTGAAAGTTAACTCCGGGGGCCTGAAATCCCATTTCTGAGATGGCTTTTGTTGCGTTGCTGCCTGGTTACAGCCATTGGCCAAGCTTCCACTGGGAATGCTTCCTGCAAAGCAGAGGGTTTGCTTTCCGAGCGGTTTACGTTGATGCTCAGAGCTTTCTGCTCTGGCTGCACTTGGTGGTTTGCTCCTGCTTCTTGGCTGAGCCAGCGTGTCCCGGGTCAGCTTTGCACCCAAAGCCCATCTCCTCTCTGCTGCTGGAGCCTGGGACTTGGCCAACACCAGCACTGGTGTCCTGCAGGGAGGGCCTGGAGCTGGCAGTCAGAGCACAGAGCTGTCCTCACCAGCAGAGATGCTTTGGGATCTTGAAGGCCAAAGTTGACCTTTCTTCGTAAAGAAAACAATGGCAGTAAACCCTGCTAGCCCCCATCCTCTGTCACTCTTGGCTTTCTGGTTCTGCTTTGGTTGGAGACGCAGCACCGTGGCAGCTCGCTCCTCCCCACGCATGCAGCCTTCACCCACTCCTGCTGACCCTGCCGGGGCCATATCCTGCTGCCGTTGCACCAAGTGGAAGTTCCATCAGCACCAGACATGGTGCTTTTCCAGCAGCATCTCTGCACAGATGCTCGAGCAACCGGGATTGGCTTTCGTTACCATGCTGCCCATCTGCAGCAGCCAAAAGTGGGAGGTTTTGAAGGGTTGAATCTGGTGGCAAATCGCTGCTGTGTTTGGTTCACAGTTGCCTGTGCTGGTGCTGTGAGGCTGTGGCTTATGTGTGGTTTGAGCTGGGGCAGCCTGGGGCTGTTGGCAGCAGAGGAGAGCCGAGGCAGGCATGAACAGGAGGCTCCAGGTCTCATTGCTATTGCAGGCAATGTTTGTCCTCTCCAAGAGGTCGCTGGGGCTGTTGCACACGCAGGGAGCGAGGCAGCGTTGCTTCATCTCGTCTTGCCCTCCCTAATGGACTTGTTCTTCTCCAGTTCCATGACAAGATCGAGCCCATGCTGGAGACACTGGAAGCCCTCTCCTCCCGCCTGCGTATGCCTCCACTCATCCCCGCTGAGGTGGAGAAGATCCGGGAGTGCATCAGTGAGAACAAAAGTGCCAGTGTGGAGCTGGAGAAGCTGCAGCCCTCCTTCGAGGCGCTGAAACGCCGCGGGGAAGAGCTGATCGGCCGCTCGCAGGGAGCAGACAAGGACCTGGCAGCAAAAGGTATCTCTGGGTGGATGAAACAGGAGGTGGTGGCTGGGCTGGTGGCTGGGCCTGGCTTCTCCTACCCAAACCACAGCTCCATCGCTGTTGGGGAGGCTTTGATGTCCAGGGGGTGCATTTCAGAGGGTCTCCTGGCCTTAGGAGGAAGGATGCGTGCTCTGTATGGAGATGCCTGGTGCCTGCTTCCATCTGGAGCAGACAGGGTGGCATCAGCCAGGGCAGAAAGAAGCATTTGTGGCTTCTCAGGCAGAGGTTTCAGCTCAGCCAAACTGAGCCCTTCCCATGAGCTGATCTCTTGTGGCAACGATTGATGGCCCCTGTGGAATGATTTGGTGGTGTTGATTCAGCATCTATGGAGGGAAGGAGCATCTCCAGCACAAAAAGACATGTCAGCAGCAGTGGCAGTAATTGGCACCTTTCTTGGCAGCTCATGGTCCAAGCGAGCATGGACTTCATGCTTGAGGTGGCCAGAACAGAGGTTCACTGGAAGAGTGTGTGGGCAAATTTGCCCTGAGCTTCCTGTAGATAAATAAAGGCTTTATTCCTGCAAGCTGGAGTTTCTCACTTCCCTCGGTATCTCAGAGTAAATGCTCTAATAGCTCTGGTCATCTCTAGTTCCCATTGAATATTCTTTTGGCTATTTCTAAGTGGAAAGTGTTTGCAAAATGCTTTGGAGTTGTAAAAAGTTTTCCTCCTTCACTGAATGTTTTCATTCCCTTCCTCAGTAATCCAGGATAAGTTGGATCAGATGGTCTTCTTCTGGGAAGACATCAAAGCTCGGGCAGAGGAACGTGAAATGAAGTTCCTTGATGTCCTGGAGCTAGCAGAGAAGTTCTGGTACGACATGGCAGCTCTCCTGACTACCATCAAAGACACTCAGGACATCGTTCACGACCTGGAGAGCCCAGGCATTGACCCCTCCATCATCAAGCAGCAGGTGGAAGCGGCAGAGGTGAGGACCATGGTGCCGTACCATGTCTGGAGCTTGTCTGCACCCAGCTTGTAAGCTGGGGACAGATCTTAGATACGAGCACGGCCAGAAGTGGTTGTAAAACGGTTTTGTAGGCATCAGTCAGATTATAACGTGCTCTTTCCATTGCGCTTTGGAACTGCAAGGCAAAAAGCAGAAGTGTGTTTCACATATCCCTGCCCACTACCACCCCCTGTTCCAGACAAGGAAATGATGTCTTAATCACTTTATCTGCTCCCGTTTTAGGAAGCTTATCAAGCATGTGGTCAGACTTGTGTGCCCACTTGTTTCGAGTGACGTGGCAGTTTGCACGGGTCTGCTCCCAGTCAGAACTGAAGGCATCTCCCCAAGTGCCGTCTAGCGTGGGAAGTGTGTGTTTAGATTTTGGTTAGACCAGAGATAAGTGTAAAGCTGGATGGGCTTGGATTTGTATCTTGTTAGTTTCCAATAAGTGACGAAATGCACTTCAGGTGGGTTTGACTCAGACCTTGGGCAGCAGAGATTTCTTTATGCTTTGCTAAATTTGTCCTTGCTGTTCTCCTTTTAGAACCATTCTGGCTTGGCTTTGCAACTTTTGAGTCTCAAAACTAGTTCCTGTATTGACAGAATACTCCTGTAAACAGGATGTCCCTTGGAAAGAGCACCTTCAGCCAGGCAGTCCAGGCACATGTCAAGCTAAATACAGTTGTTCTTATTTTGGTTCCCCCAAGCCCTGCACACAGCAGCATCACTGGGGAGCAGGTTGTTGGTGGTGATGCCGGTGAGCAGCTCACCATCATCTCACTGTGTAACCTCATCCTGGGGTCTGGCATTGGGGCTGTCAGCCAGGGCACGGGACACCGGAGCTGGAAGGACTGTCCATGTTGGCAGGGTGATTTTGGAAGAGCATTTAACACTAAACATGTTTCTTTTGTCGCCGCGCTCCATGCAGACCATCAAGGAGGAGACGGACGGCTTGCACGAAGAGCTGGAGTTCATCCGACTCCTTGGAACCGACTTAATTTTTGCCTGTGGTGAAACTGAGAAACCCGAAGTGAAAAAGAGCATTGATGAGGTAGGAGAACCAGCGGCCTCTCCTGCAGATAACAGCAGGTAGGAGCAAGCAGGAGCTCCGGTGGAAGAGCCTCATGCATTTTGTGGGCAATTTTGTGCTCCACAGATGAACAGCGCATGGGAAAATCTAAACAGAACGTGGAAGGAGAGGCTTGAGAAGCTCGAGGAAGCCATGCAATCAGCTGTGCAATACCAAGACACGCTTCAGGTAAGAGGCAGGGCTGGTTGTGTGGCATGGGTAGGCTTTGTGAATCCTCTCCCTGGAGTTGTACTGAGGTTTGCACTCAGGCAAAGCAGAAAACATCTCCTGGGCAAGTGTTTGCAGCCTCTGGCAGAGCCTGAGCTCAACAGTCAGCTCCATGGAAGAGCAGATATTTGGTTGTATTTGTCTTCCCAAATCTGACTTCATTTCTGCATGGAGCAGTAGGATGAGCCTTTTGCTGGAAGCAGGAGAGAGAAGGAAAGAGCTTGCAAATCCAAGCAGGCATCTCTGCCCTGAAAGACAAGTTCTGTGGTTGCAGGGTGATGGAGGCAGCAGCCGCAGGAGGAGCCCGTGTTGCCATTCCCTTTGCTAATGATGCCCTTGCTCCTTCCAGGCCATGTTTGACTGGCTGGATAACGCCGTGATCAAACTCTGCAACATGTCTCCTGTGGGCACTGACCTCAACACGGTGAAGGAGCAAATGAACGAGATGAAGGTACATGGGACCGGTTCTCCCACATCTTTGCATTGCCGCGCTCACGCTCCAGGGATTCATTTTGGTCTGGTTTTTGTCCTGCTTGTTTTGGCAGGAGTTTAAGATGGAGGTTTACCAGCAGCAGATTGAGATGGAAAAGCTTAATCACCAAGGTGAACTGATGCTAAAAAAAGCCACAGATGAGACAGACAGAGACATCATAAAGGAACCACTGACAGAGCTGAAACATCTCTGGGAGAATTTGGGCGAGAAGATTGCTCACAGACAGGTAGAGAGAAGATTTGGGCACTTGCAGGTGTGGGGCTGAAACTCACGGGAATGCTCCTCCTCCCTCACCACTTAAACTCTCCTTTTCCATCCCCTGTCCTTGCCCAGCATAAATTAGAAGCCGCTCTCCTGGCACTTGGGCAATTCCAGCACGCATTGGCTGAGCTCATGGCCTGGCTGACCCACACTGAAGAGCTGCTTGATGCTCAGAAACCCATCAATGGAGACCCGAAAGTCATCGAGGTTGAACTTGCAAAGCACCATGTGAGTACCCCCAACTCCAGGTACATCTTTAGTCTGTTCTGTTGCAGGATTTCCTTTCTCCTGGTTTGAGTTGGCTCAAACCCATGAGAGCGGGCAGGAGTTAACAAAGATGGTTTAGAGGTGTCTCAGCATTTGCCCACCGCATCTCTTGTAGGTGCTGAAGAATGATGTCCTGGCCCACCAGGCGACAGTGGAGACTGTGAACAAAGCAGGCAACGAGCTGCTGGAGTCAAGCGCAGGGGACGATGCCAGCAGCCTGCGGAACCGCCTGGAGAAGCTCAACTCCTGCTGGGAATCGGTGCTGCAGAAGACGGAGGAGCGGGAGCAGCAGCTCCAGTCCACGCTCCAGCAGGTCAGGGAGTCGCATTGGGGGTCCTCCCATGTGCAGTGGTTTGGGTCTGCTTCCCCCTGTGCTCTGGGGAGGAAATGAAGGGGGAAAGACTTAGGGAGATATCGGGAATGTTTTCACGCTGAGTTTTTCACCTTAAATCTTCGTCCTGGAGGGTTCTGAAGCGGGGCTGGGACCAGGGACACGTGGTGAAGGATATCCCACATATCTCTCACCCTGGTGCCTTCAGCTCTGCCTCTTTATCTGGTTCTGATGCAAACGCAGTGTTAACCCTGGCGCATGATCAATGGTGGCTGATGTCATCTGATCCTGATTCTTCATTCCTGAACAGGCCCAGGGTTTCCATGGTGAGATTGAAGACTTCCTGCTGTGGCTAACGAGGATGGAGAGCCAGTTGTCGGCATCAAAACCCACAGGAGGGCTGCCAGAAACTGCCCGGGAACAGCTCACTGCCCACATGGTAATTTCGTAGGAGAGACTTTTCTAATGCTTTTAGTTCAGCCAGCTCCTGTCAGATATCAGCTTTGAAACGTCTCCCTTCTGTACCTGATGGGAAGGAAAGTGCTTTTCTGGTCCCTTTGAAGAGATGATTTTGCACTTGATGACTGGCACAGGTGCCGTGGTGCTTTAACCACCTTCCTCTGCTCAAAGTGACGCACTGCTGTCATTCACTGCCTGCCCTGAGCCTCATTTTCTCACCACCCCGACTTGCAGCCAGCCGTGGCCCCTCTCCAAGCTCTTCCCTTGTCTAACACCTCAGTGCTGCCTCCCTTGCAGGAGCTCTACAGCCAGCTCAAAGCCAAGGAGGACACCTACAGCCAGCTGCTGGCCAAGGGGCGACTGATGCTGCTGAACCGCGATGACTCAGGCTCAGGCTCGAAGACGGAGCAGAGCGTAGCGCTGCTGGAGCAGAAATGGTGCCTGGTCAGCACCAAGATGGAGGAGAGAAAGGTAGTGTTGGTGGAGATGTCCACCCTCCCCCCATGAGCTGGTCTGGCGGCAGTTGCTCCCTGCATTGCTGCTCTGTTGTCCCAGGAGGGATGGAGCTGGTCAAGGCGGGAGAGGAGGCTGAGGTTTCCTTTTGGACACCTCTCTTTGTTGTTCAGGTTGAGTTTGTGCTGCCTGAGCATCAAACTGTCAGTGTTTCTTCTAGATAGTCATCAGAGTTGGTTAAATCCCACAGAAAATGAGGGTAAATTGAGTTGTGGGTTAATAGGGAGGAGAAGTGGGAAGAGACCGCCCGCTTTGAAAGGCTTTGTTGGTCCCCCACAAGACAGCAGCCTGAGTCCTCCTGTGAGCTGCCTCCATCCGAGGCTTTGGGCTGGTGATGAGCTAAACCAGAGGATACAGTGGTCTCAGCCCAGAATAGATGTGTGGTGCTGCAGCTGCTGCCGTTGAAACACCATCCACCTCATTGAGCCGCGCTCCCATGGCGATGCCGCTCTCAGGAAGCTGAGGGTGACGCAGCTGCTCGGGTGCTGATGAAGGTCTCCCCTTTCAGAGGCCATTCTTGTTTGGAAAGGAAGCGTTGGCTTTCACTGAATCCCCCTCCCTGTGGTAATGAAGCCGTGTTCCTGGGCTGAGGCAAGGAGGTCCCTTTAGAGGGCCATTCCAGCAGGGACACAAAGGCTGCCTCTGTCCGCGAAGCCGCGGCTCTGGAGCTCTCACCCTCCGCGTTGTGTTTCCTTCCCCTTCCCTTTCTCCCTTCCCGCTGCTGCAGGCGAAGCTGGAGGAGGCGCTGGCCCTGGCCACGGACTTCCAGAACTCCCTCCAGGACTTCATCAACTGGCTCACCCTGGCCGAGCAGAGCCTGAACATCGCGCCTCCGGCCAGCCTCATCCTCAGCGCCGTGCTGGCCCAGATCGATGAGCACAAGGTACCGGCGCCGCGAGCATCCAAGGGCTCCCCGGGATGCAGGAGGGAGCAAGGGTGGCTCCTCAGCTCCCCTGCTCGCAGGCACAGCTCCCCTTACACAGGGGACTTTTTGCCGTTCGCAGGTGTTTGCCAATGAGGTGAATGCTCATCGGGATCAGATCATCGAGCTGGATCAAACTGGGAACCAGTTGAAGTTCCTCAGTCAGAAGCAGGATGTGGTGTTGATCAAGAACCTGCTGGTGAGCGTCCAGTCCCGCTGGGAGAAGGTTGTCCAGCGCTCGGTGGAGCGGGGACGGGCTCTTGATGATGCCAGGAAGCGAGCTAAGCAGGTGAGAAACATGGGAAGGGCCTGACAGAGCCTGGGGTATATCCACCCTTGGAAGGCAGGAGGTCCCAGGACCAGAAAGGGACTTTGGGACACCACCAGTGTTGAGTTTCAGACTTGCTCCTGTTTCTTTGCAGTTCCATGAAGCTTGGAAGAAACTGATCGATTGGCTGGAGGATGCAGAGAATCACCTGGACTCAGAGCTGGAGATCTCCAATGATCCCGACAAAATCAAGCTCCAGCTTTCCAAACACAAGGTAGAGTTTTGCCAAAGCAAAGACCAGCCTGTCGACCGTGACCTGGATCCGGTCATGCCAAAGCAAAACTGGTGCTGAACGCTGGGTGAAGGGGTGCTTTGTTGGGAGGGGAGCAGGGCAGCATCTCCTCTGCTGTGAGGGCAGGGGAAAGGAATGTCCATGCCATGGAAAACGTTCCTGTGGGGATCTTCCCCAGCACCGTTTATCCTCAGAGGGCCAAGGCCAGGCTCTCTGAAGCGGTTTTGTTGTCTCCCAGGAGTTCCAGAAGACACTGGGGGGGAAGCAGCCCGTCTACGACACCACCATCCGAACAGGCAGAGCCCTCAAAGAAAAAGCACTGCTTGCAGATGACACTCAAAAGTTGGACAATTTACTGGGAGAAGTCCGGGATAAGTGGGACACAGTGTGTGGCAAGTCTGTGGAAAGGTGAGTGCAGCCCCATGGCAATGACTAAACACACCGACCAGGCACGTTTCCTGGGGTGGCTGGAGGAGGTCACTGGAACAGGACAAACGGAGGTGAGTTTGTGCATGGAAGTTCATGGGGACGTTGCTTTTCAGGCAGCACAAGCTGGAAGAAGCCCTCTTGTTCTCTGGCCAGTTCATGGATGCTCTGCAGGCCTTAGTGGACTGGCTCTACAAGGTGGAACCCCAGTTAGCTGAAGACCAACCTGTCCATGGTGACCTGGATCTGGTCATGAACCTGATGGATGCTCACAAGGTGAGAGGGTCTTTTCCAGCTCTCCTCTGAGGCACGAGATGGGTTTGTCTTCCCCAAGAGCCAAAGAAGAGAGAAGCTCTACTTTGCTGCAGTGGACAAGGAGGGCAAAACAAGTGGGAAGAAGCTTTTACATTACTGTGAAGGATAGAGGAGCTGGGGCTCCATTCTTCTGAGGTGCTGCTGGTCAGAGCTGTTGAAGGCTTAGTTTGGAAAGATGGCTGGATTTATAGTCCTGTATGAACTTTGGTCTTGGCAGTTCTCTCCAGCATGTCTTGGAGAGTGGTGCTCCCGGGTTTGGATCAGCTTGTACATTGAATTCCCTGCACAGGGCTCTGTTCAAGGCAGCTGCTGTGTTGCAGGCGCTGAAACTTGCCTGCTGCAGTCACAGCTGCTTCTACCAGGGTGTAAAGTTGTTGTACCTCTGCCAGGACACGCTCAGGAGCTGCCTGTTCTGCCTGGCTTTATGCCTGCCCTCCCATCACAGCAGTTTGGATTGGATCCCTGATACGGGTGCAGAACCCATGTTCCAAACTCATTTCAGGTGTGCTTTCTGTATGAAACAACGCGCTGGGACTGCGCAGCCCTGCTCAGCCTCTGCCCCCTGTCCCTGCAGGTCTTCCAGAAGGAGCTGGGGAAGCGCACGGGCACAGTGCAGGTTCTCAAGCGCTCCGGCCGGGAGCTCATCGAGAACAGCCGTGACGACACCACCTGGGTGAAGGTGCAGCTGCAGGAGCTGAGCAACCGCTGGGACACGGTGTGCAAGCTCTCCGTGTCCAAACAAACCCGCCTGGAGCAGGCCTTGAAGCAGGTGAGCAGAAGGCTGTGGCTGGAAATGGTCTCAGATGGCTTTGCTGGGCTCCAGCTTTGAGCCAGGAAGGCAATGCAAGCCTCAGAGAAGAGGTGTTGCTCCATGCCTGGCCTCCTGGCTGAGCAGGACACCTGCAGCAGTTACCGATGGAAGCAGTGGGTTGCTGTCAGGTATTCACTTATTCATTACCCCAAAGAAGAGCTGATTTGAACAGGGAGAACAAAAAGATCTCACTGATGTGCACAGCAGGAATAGAGCTGTGATCAGACTGTCCAGCCTGGGCTTTGCTGATGTCCTGTGCAAGAGAGAAACCTGGCTTGGAGCTAAAGGGTCTTCAGCCACTGCAGGACCCATCTGCTGGTGCTGCTCAAACCCAGGCCAACACACAGGACTCTTGTTTTCCAAGTCCCTCTCGGCCCTTTGTCTCCCCAGCTCCCAGCAGGGATTCGA
This sequence comes from Psilopsiagon aymara, assembly GCA_024733675.1. NCBI lineage: Eukaryota > Metazoa > Chordata > Aves > Psittaciformes > Psittacidae > Psilopsiagon > Psilopsiagon aymara. The sequence continues at coordinate 14,230 of JANRGW010032333.1, forward strand.
GCAGTGCTGCAGGAGGAGACCTGATGCCTTTGCTTTTGTCGCTGCAGGCAGAGGAGTTCAGGACGGCCGTGCACATGCTGCTGGAGTGGCTCTCGGAGGCAGAGCAATCCCTGCGCTTCCGGGGAGCGCTTCCTGATGATGCCGAGGCGCTGCAGTCCCTCATCGACACGCACAAGGTACCAGGGAGCTCTGGAACTCACCCTGAGCAAAGCTGATGGGGGAGAGCATTGCTAAATCATTGACTTGGGCCTTTCAGGAGTTCATGAAGAAGGTGGAGGAGAAGCGAGTGGATGTGAATGCGGCGGTGGGCATGGGGGAGGTCATCCTGGCCGCCTGCCATCCCGACTGCATCACCACCATCAAACACTGGATCACCATCATCCGGGCCAGGTTCGAGGAGGTGAGTGCACCGAGCGTTGGTGAGGGATGGCTGCAGGGGTTCTGCCCAGAGCTGGCTGATGCTCATCCCTGTGTTCCCACAGGTTCTCACATGGGCAAAGCAGCACCAGCAGAGGCTGGAGTCCGCACTTTCTGAGCTGGTGGCGAATGCAGAGCTTCTGGAAGAGCTCCTGGCTTGGATCCAGTGGGCTGAGACAACTCTGATCCAGCGGGACCAGGAGCCCATGCCACAAAATATTGATCAGGTCAAAGCCCTCATCTCCGAACACCAGGTGAGCGCAGTCCCTAACGTGGTGGGCACTTGGGATTGGGGCAGGAAGCAGGTTTCCTGCCCCTCCATGGGAGAGGCATTGACCTCTCTTGGAAGTCCCTATTAAAGCAGGAAGTGATCCACCCAGAGCTGTCACCTGAGAGCAAAGCCAGCCCAGAGGATGAGCTCCATTTGCAGATCCAAGCTGGCACTGTGCAATAGCTTGACCATAAGCTTACCTCTCCCCTATGGCCTTGCCATGTCCCAGCAAGGACCTGGAGCAAGAGGAGGCCAAAACCATCTTGAAACTGCAAAGGCTTTCTTGTCCTTTCTGTATTTTCACAGTCCTTTATGGAGGAGATGACACGGAAGCAGCCAGACGTGGACCGGGTGACGAAGACGTACAAGAGGAAAGCTACTGAGCCCCCCCACGGGCCTTTCATCGAGAAGTCCCGCAGCAACAGTATGTCCCCATTGGATCCACGGTGAAACGTGCTATGATGGGAGGAAATAAAATGCACAGGGAGCTAATTAACTTTGATTATCAATTAACGAGGCATCCTGCCTTGACAGGCACCAGGAAGGCGGCTGAAACTTGTTAGGAGGGGAAAATCCAGGTGGCATTTGCCAAAACCCCTGTGCTGGGGTGTGCAGAGCTCGTGCTGTGGCTGCTCTCCTCTTTCTCTGCAGTAGCTTTGAGATGAGGTTTTGGGTCTTTTTTTGTGTTGTTTCGTGAAGCCAGAGTCCAATGTGAATTCCCAAGTGCAGAAGGAGCACTGGGAGCTTGGGTGTAGAGCCATCCATCACCATGTCCATCCAGCCAGCCATCACTGGGGGACACTGCATCCCTTTGGAGAGCAGCCAGCAGGGACCGCTCAGACTTGCTGAAACCCATCACCACCACCTCAAACAATTCATTTTCTCCCTTCTCTTCCAGGAAAATCCTTGAGTCAGGCCGCCCCCCCCAGCATGCCCATTATCTCCCAGTCGGAAACAAAGAACCCCCGGATAAACCAGCTCTCTGCCCGCTGGCAGCAAGTCTGGCTGCTGGCGCTGGAGCGGCAGCGCAAGCTCAACGATGCCCTGGACAGGCTGGAGGAGGTAACAGCCCCCAGCTGCTCGGGGATGGGGAAGGGAGCAGTGCTGTGGGTTGCTGAGAAGCATTTCACATTCGTGCTGCCTCTTGAGTTGCCCACTCCTGCAGACAGCTTCTGCTGCCTGGCTGATGATATGCCTACGTACTAAGGCTGAAATCTACCTTCTGTAATGAACTGCCCATTAATGAACTGCTTCATGCCCCTGCAGTCAGTATCTGTGATGACAGCCAGGCCTGTACTACTAGTGCTTAGTTTAACAATTACTGTCTCTATCTTTTCCAAACATCTAATGTCATTTTTGTTTTTATTTATGCTAAACAAAGCAGCTATGCCCAGAAGTGAGTGTTTTTGGTTTTTGTTGCTTTTGCTGTAGGTCAGTTCAGTTTATGCGTATTAATGTTTCTTCTTTGTTGCTTTGAACCCCCAAGAATGTTTAGAGGAAAAAAAAAATGCTTAAAAATGGTGGCATTACCTTGTTGTGAACTGCTTGAGCTGGGGGGTGGGTCATGAGAGCCCTTTCGGGGGGGATAAAAGAGTGTTGGTTTAAACTGGAGGGTGAGCGGCTCAGCTGAGGCCACTGGCAGAGCCACAGGGATGGGGTTTGTAGAGCTGAGCTGTGCCCCAGCCACTGTCTCACCTGGAGGATGAGCAAGAAACCCCTTCTTTGCTGCTTAGAGAGAAAGGGAAAGGGGAGCAACATGCCCAAAGTGATGCCAACAATGAGTATTCTTCCCAGGCAGAGCCTGGGGAGGCATCATCCCCAATTTCCCAAGCAAAGACGGGGGGGCGGTGGGGGGGTGTCTGTGTGCAAGTAGCTGATCTCTCTGCCTATGTGTACGTATACCAGCGTGGGGGATGCTGCATCCCATGTCCATGGGTCCATGGTGCGTGGTCCACGTGGTGACTGTTGGCTACGCTGTGTGTCCTTCTGTCTGGAAAGTGAATTTGAGTGGTCCCTCATCTGGATAAACCCAGATGACCCTCCCAGGAGGGTGGGAGGTTGCTTTAGCCCCAGGAGCTGGGCACAGGCTCAGCTGAGGCTGGTGCTGGAGGGTGCTGTAGAGCTGGGGGTGCTGCTTCCTCGGGGGTTTCCCCCCCCTGACTCTCATGGGTTTGCTTCCAGTTGAAGGAGTTTGCAAACTTCGACTTCGATGTCTGGCGGAAGAAGTACATGCGCTGGATGAACCACAAGAAATCCCGCGTCATGGACTTCTTCCGGCGCATCGACAAGGATCAGGATGGGAAGATCACCCGGCAGGAGTTTATCGATGGAATCCTGGCCTCTAGTAAGTGCCTGAAATGAGCTCAGAAATGGCCACCTCAGTGTGACAAAGCTGGCCCTGCTCGAGGATGGAGATGCTGAAGAAGCTGGGTTGTTCAGCCTGGAGAAGAGAAGGCTGCGGGGAGGCCTTAGGGCAGCTCCGGTGTCTAAAGGGGCGAGAAGAAACCTGGAAGAGGGGCTTTGGCCAAGGGCCTGCAGGGATGGGACAAAGGGAATGGCTTTAAGCTGCTAGAGGGGACACTGAGATGAGCAATTAGGTGCAAGCTCTTCCCTGTGAGGGTGCTGAGCGCTGGCACAGGGTGCCCAGAGAAGCTGTGGCTGCCCCATCCCTGCAGTGC
>JANRGW010032334.1:0-52361 GCA_024733675.1 Psilopsiagon aymara
AGCAGAGTAGAGGGGCAGGATCACCTCCCTCAACCTGCTGGTCACACTCCTTTTGATGCAGCCCAGGATACGGTTGGTTTCTGGGCTGCAAGCGCACACTGCAGGCTCATGTTCATTTTCTCATCTATCAGCACCCCCAAGTCCTTCTCCACAGGGCTGCTCTGAATCTCTTCTCTGCCAATCCTGTAGCTGTGCCTGCATAATTGGAACCATAGTGCTGAGTTAGCACTATGTCAGTGCCTGTTTCACAATGGAAGTATTTGACTTCCACTGACATTATATCATAAGCAGTAGGACACCACGTCCACTGAGCCACTATGTAAAGCAAGCAGAATTCCCCCATTTTTGTGGTGAAAGTGCCTCCTCTAGTATTCACACCAACACCACAGCAAATCCCTATCAGTCTTTAGAATGTGAAGGTACGTCTCTGTGCATAAGAAAACAAACAAACAAAATAAACACAACAGAAAAGTGGCTCATCAGTTTGAAACCAGACTTTGGGGATCAGCTTTCCTTTCGAACTGCAGGCACATTATTAGAGCAATACAATTTTTTTTGCAGCTCATTGGCCTCATGATAGCACACCTCAATAGAGGCCCATCCTATTGCCTCCTTTATTTTAATTTAAGCTAACATGCAATAGTTGGCAATGGACACAAAACTTGGTAGTCTTCAGAACTGCTACCTAATCCAAAAATACCAGTAATACTGAGAGCTAAGTGCAGCTCTATCTTCTCATTCCTGTGCTTAAAAGCCATAGTACAAATACTACCTGAGATCTTAGGGACAAGTACATACAAGTTAAGGATGGAGAGAGAGCTCCAGTGATACATAGTTTTGCTTTAACCAATTTAATATAGATACTTAATACACAATCTTGGAAACGATTATATGCTTAGTTATAAACCCCAGCTTTCATTAAGGGGATTATTGTATTTTCTATCTCTGCATCTACTGCTTGATTTGACAAGGGAAATAAAATCAGCTCTATGAGAGGATTGCCTCTCTTTAGTTGCACAGGTAATTACTTATGAAAGGGAAAAAAAGTATAATAATTTTTAAGTTATGTTAAACAATATTTCTTGATTTGCTACCATCAGCTGTCACTAGAGAGTGATGTTTTAGCACACCAGAAGGAAACAGCAGACAAAAAGAAACAGATAGGAACTAGAATTCTTTGTTCTTAGTTTAACAGCTTGAAAATGAAAAGGTGATCCCACACAGTGCTATGCAGCATTTCACCTTTCTAGAACTCCTCAATAGCCCACAGGTTTGAGGCTATTGGAAGATATGCAATTCTAGGGACATCACAAGAAACATTTTCTTATGAGAATCTAACTGAATAGCAGCACTCATACTAAAAATGCCACTTTTCAGGCATGAGGAGTCACAGAAAAAAACTTACGTAAGTATCTCTAAACCTCCAATAGGCTGCTGAAACCAGAGAAAGCTCATTAGAAGGAAGTTGCAGAGTAGACAAGATTTCATTGAAAAGTTCCTGCCCAAAGAAGAGGAAAGACTTCTAAACTGGCTTGATTTTATTTTTATTATTTCCTAAAGAAAAAAAAAAAGAAAGAAAATAAACAGCAGAAATGTGACTGCAGACGAGCAGGAGACACACTAAAGTTGCACTGCTTTTTAAATGGAAAAAATTACAAGAGCTACAGGGAAATCCATCTAAACTATTTCTGTAAATGGACAGAGAAGTTTCCATATGATCTGAATCACAATTTGCTTTGTGCAAAATTGCCTTCACTGCTGGGACAATTATTATTCTTTTAAATACAGCAGCAGAGCTGCAGCTTCTGAAAAACTCTTAACAAAGGAAAACAGGGAAACTCTTCTTTGGAGGGTATGCATTTAAGAGTAGTAACTTATCTTTACAAAACAATTGAAATGCTGAACAAACAAAAGACACCAACAAGTTCCTGTTAACTCCTGAATGCAGAATGGATCAAATCTACTCCTGTGCAGAAAGTACATACAGGAGGGAAAATTCATCACCATGAAAAATACTACTGCCATCTGCACTCTTTCAGGGCTTCAGCTTTCATTTGATGACAGAAGCTCCACGACAGTCCTGCTGGCAGGAAGCATCTGTGGAGGTGATGAATCAATATATTTTCCAGCTTCCCAGGCTAAACTCTGTCTCCAGCCCCCAGATGGGTGCATCTCCAGGTACTGCCAGCTGCTGCTGACTGCTACGTTCACCACCAGCTGAGACTACACCCTCCGGCACCTCTCCTACTTGCTTCATCCAGCTGGTGCTTCACATCCTACATTTTCCTGCACTTCCTAACTCTTCAGCAGAGATGACATTAACAGATTACACAGGAGACTCATCCAGTGCTTCTCCAGAGATAGCAACCCATAATTCAGCAGTTCTTGAGTTAAACCAAGAGCAACACACCAGTCAAAAATCATAGCCTATTTCATGTTTTCTGTATAACAGATTAGTCACAAGGCTGGTAGCCAGCAGCTCATAAATTTGAGTAGCACCTCTGATGTCCTGCAATACACAAGTTTCAAATGCAATTGCCCTATGCAAGTTGGAACACTACATTTAGAATTCAAATTTATTTGTTGGATTATGTTAGACATAGAAATCTCTATTCAGTCCTCTGCAATGTGTCATATCTACAGAGAGCTACGAAACAGGACAGAGGACTAATGAGAGCCAGTAAATATTAGAAGTTTCCAAACAACTTTTAATGAACATCCCAGAGTAAAAAATCCTTGCTTTACTATCCTTCCTCAGTTTCCCTGTCTGTAAGATAAGGCAGCGTATAGATAATGGATATTGAATGAAACTTTCAGCACTACTTATTTCATCTTCGTTCAGTACAATTTTTTGGTAGTCTGGGATGTTTTTGTTTGGTTCTTTGGTTGTTTGTTTTACTTTGGCTTTTTTTAGTTTTTAGACAGATCATCTTTTCTACAAGTAAGGTATTATCTGCAGCATTAGACACCTTACCTTGGATTCTCAGATTTGATCTATGTATTCACACATGTATTTTCCACCTGCGCTCACCAAATGAAGTGGATTGACTTAAGGAAGTGTAGTAAGTTGCCAGTCCTTGGCTAGTTTGCAGAACCAGCATACATGTCCACTGACTATTGCGTGGGCATGCAAATCAAATAGCATTATTTCACGTTTGTGCTGTGCTCACTTTAGTAATCCCTAAACACCATGCAGTCTTTCCCTTTAAACCACAACTCCATTTTCCTATTAAACACTTCAAAAACAGTGTTCTCATTCAGTGTGAGCACTTCATAATTACGTTTTTCTAAAAAGCTGTAATAAACTTTATTTAAGCAAGTGCTTCCCGTTTTATTGCCAACCCCAAACATTGTTCATTTGCAAGCACAAAGTGTCCTCTTGACATGATAATGAAAGTGCATTCATACATGTCAGCTGGAGTAATTATGTACTTCAGATTTATACGCAACAAGTATTATTCAGTCTTTTCTGCTGACATTTTCAAACATGACACGCATATTAAATTTAACACCTAAAGTGTGAACGCTGTTAATTTTAGCTGCACATTTCCCGAAGCTCTCAGAAATTTGGGCAACAAGATTGGGAACAGTCAAGCTCTTTTTATAAAGAGGTCATCGAATTCCATATTCATACATATTCAGACCTCTCCAGTACCTAGTTCAGGAAGAAACAAAGACAAAAAGAATCAGAAAAGATCCCTGGGCCAGTATTAAGATGTACTAAGATACATTTATTGGTCTTACAGTGTACTGGACACACAGGGTAAATGTCTGCTTGTGTCACTCAAGCAATCTCCATCTACTGAACCATTTAGCGTATTTTCCAGCCACACTCATTGCTTGAGCTTGCAACCCCACTACTGCCAGTTTGGATGGGAAATGCTAGATGTCTCTGGAAAGGAAAACTGCATCCTACTGCTTGGAAAATGGAGTTTGCTGGAATAATGCTGTTTTATTAAGAGAAAGAAACATATTACTTTGAAACTGGATTTTAAAGGATAGTTCCCTAAACTCTTGAGCCACCTCAGACATATTTCACCCTCAGAAGATCCACAAAAGAAAACTTGGATTCTGTGTTTCCTTTTATTTTAATTAGTGTTTAATTTTCGTCTTTCTTCCAATGCTTCCAACTCCTTAAGAAACCAAAATTATCGGAAACCACTATGTCCTTGAAGAGAAAAAAGGAAAAATCACCAAAACCCACCTAAACTTTATAGAAAGTACAATTCAGCAAGTACAAACTCAGCCAGGCTGCTTTAGATGGAACACAGAGTTGCACCAGCAGGTGCCCCAGGGACCTACTTCCTTACTTGACATGCGATTAATGGTACCTTTGATTTCCTGTTTTACAGAGCTGTTATAAGGATCACCCATCATCTACCAAGCACTCTGTGCCAGTCTTTGGTTCAGTGCAGGGAATGATAGATTAGGATGTGCTCGCTACCAAAACTCATTCTTGCAGGACAGAATCTGACAGCAGATAGTAGAACCAGGAACTGCTTATATCTGTTTTATCTTGCCCATCCTCTAAACCCAAACAAGCAAAAGTAACCTAACAAATCTCAGTGTCTTGCTTAAAATATCCAGCATATAATTTCATCATGGCACCAAACCACTGTGATGCAAGAACTGGTTTATCTTCATTTCAAGGGAAAAAGAAACAGGGATTCTCTTTATAACTGATCATGAGTACTATCAATCTCAACCATTCACCATTTCATACCTGCAATAGTACACAGGTCTTCAAGAACCTTCATAATACCCAACTTTTTTGGTACAGGGTCAGTAAGCTCTCTTGCTAATATAGCAGTGAAGGCCAAAATTATTATAAGAAACAAACAAGCAAAGCCCCCCAAATAATTTATGCATATCTGTGTCACTGCAAGAGTAACTGGTTGAGTGACAACAATGGCAGAAATCTCAGGTGAAAAAAAGATAATAAGTCAGATCCTAAAGTCATTACTTTTGATAAATCTACTTATATACCAATGAAAGCACTTTCAAGCAGCAGGCTCATTCATAAACTACAGCCCCATTCTGCTACTCAGACCTGCTCCTGACGTTTCTTCCACTGAGGCAATTCCACACACAGGTTTAACACTTCTAGACTCCCACCAGTTTGGTACATTCAGGACATAACACAAGACCAAGTTCCAGTGCCCTCCCAAGAAATAAAACAGCCTGGAGAAGGCTGCTGTTCCTAGATCAATTCATGCAGCCCTGCCGCCCTCTTGCTCCTGAGGTAACTTGACAGCAGAGAGAAAGCAAGGTCCAAGCCCAAGATGCAGTAGAGAACACCGCAAAGCACCTCAATTCCAGCCTGACTATCAATTCCTCCTCACTGATTACTTTTAAGATTAATCCATAGGTTAGCGCACTGCAAAGTGGCCTCTGAGCTGGACTGAAGGAGTTTCAAATCTCATCTTTGCATTAAATTCCTTCTCAAATAATTTTCCTTTATTTTTAGACAGCAGGATTCAGTCCTAAAACTGTTTCTGCTTCAACTCCAGCCACCCCCTATTAGTGCCAAGTTGTGACCCCTAGTTGTACTAATTTTAACTCTTTCTATTTTAACCTATAGTTTCCATTCTCACTGGAAGAAAACTGAAAACTGCTATTAAGATTGCAGTGAAAAATGAAAAAATTAGCACTGTAAGTGTAATGCTTAATTTCCAGTATGGGAACTCAGAGGCACAAGTAATGGCTCATTGGGAACCAATCATTATGCCAAACATCTAAGGAGAGAAATAAGCTACAAAGCTCCTGATTTCTTGTAAGCTTGTTTATAAGAAGATTTGGCTTTGAAACGATTTATAGACTCTTTAGTGTTGCCTGCAATTTCTTTCTTTGTCAAAATCATTACATGAAGACTGTGAGAAGCAAGACAGTGAGAAAAAAGTTACAACACACACACAACTCACCTGAATAAAATAATTATGCATCCATTGAGAAATTAATCTTTCTGACACTTTAACATTCTAATCTTTTCAAGCATAACTGGAAGAGAGTGACTGAGAGTGCAAATCAGAGGGATATGAAAAAATGTGCCCAAATTTTCTTGTATAGAACTGACACAGTGAGTCAGACATAACCTATGAAATTAGACTGACCCAATAGAACAGCTTGAGAGATGTCACACAAGAGACATACCATTTATTTCCAGTGCGTCCTCCTTGAAGATAGGAGCTCTGCTTATGCTGAGCAAAATGAAGAACAGTTGCATAGATATGTCTAGAACCATTAGCACTTAGCAGCAAACTACCCCCTCAGGATTTGATTTGGGGAAAGCGTACGGCACTTTCCCAAAGGAATTTTAAAAGCTCCAGCAGCTTCAATATGTCAAAATATTTACTTGTATTTAATTCTAAAAATAATAAAACCTGTTCTTAAATTAATAGTAGTAATGAATAGCAAATTATTTGGAATTATGCTACTTTGCCAGAAATTCGATGAGTCTACAATACCTAACTATATTCACTCAAAGACACGTAATACTGCAGAACATGACTAGAATGAAGTATTAATAGTTGCAACTACAGAACGATCAGGTACCAACTCTTTAGATTGAATAGGAAATGCACAGGGTTTTGCTGATCTGAAAAGCAGATAACCTGTATCCGTTGCCAGTGATTTCTGCTATCTTCATACACTATGCACTAGCGAATAGCAAAGTGCACTTCTTGTAATGGTTATGTGAAGAAATAACAGCTCCCTAGGTGAATTGATCTGCATTTGCTGCAGATGATCTGTAGGTTTGCCTTGACACTAACCATAGCTCACTATCATTCTAACAATTCTCAGCTGTCGGACAGAATAATTTTTTCCAGTTGTTAGATGTGCACTCTGATCTGGCTTATCCACTGCATCATCAGTATCCTCCATGGAAGAAAAGCTTTTAATGGAGATTTCTAAAAGAAGACAGGAAGCAGGTCCCAAAAGAAATAAAAGCTCAATGTATTGTTTTGATTTCCATTTCTGAGTAAATATTTTTGCAACCACAGACTGGCACATCTAAGCACCAGGCCCTCCTGCTTATCAACAGGTCAACTCTATGTACGCACAGCCACAATGCAGGGTCCCCCAGGCTGTCTCCAAACCTTAACCTGATATGGAAATGACATGCATAGAAAACAGAAAGAATAAAGAATTTTATCCCCGAGAGCTCAATGCACATCCCACCAAAATACTGACAGCAGTGCCAAATTATGCTGAGCTATGCATAACAGGTTTGTGATTGGAAGAATTTTTCACTATGGACATAGATCTGTCCTTTATTTTATGATTTTCATTATGCTAGAGGAGCCTGACAATATCCTCTTTTCAATTAAAGCTGTTGGTTTTTTAAACATAATTCTTCCCTGAACAACTTAAATGTAGAGGGATACAGTCAGACTAGTAGTGGAAAACTTAAATCTTTGGCAATAAATTCTCATTTCACTTGAAAAACTAGAAGTATGCTGATAAATCATTTCTCTACGGGCATAAATCAACTATACTAGATACCTTAATTTAAGTATAACATCAAACCTGAGAAGAGTTGTCTTTTCTCCCTGAGTAACACTTTATGGGATCCTACAAGTCACTAACATTACGTACTACATGAGGCTGCGCACTTCAAAGCACATTAGAACCTAAAAAAAATTGTTCATAAAATAACTCAACATGCCCTAGACACAAACTCATGTTCGTGCACTATGTAGCGTAGGTTCAGTGAAACCTGTGAACCTAGAACATGATCCCACACTTGCAGCCCAGGTAAACCACAGGGTTAGTGCATTTCACAAGAGCAACAGCTTTGCTGTGTGTTCGTTCTCCTACCAAAGCGGATGGTAGATCTGAGGGGTGTGCTCAGACCAGACCAGCTGCTGTCCAAGAGAAGGCATTCAAGCAGAAACTAGACAATACCAATATTTACAGACTTCCTCTAACATGCAGCCTCAGAAAAACAGCATGGCTCATGCTGTGAGATTCCCAGATATCCTGGTCAAATATTGCCAAACTGATAAGCTAGCAGAGTTTCTCACTTCAGGAAAGATGACATTTCCAGGAAAGCCAGCAGTACAGTAGCCTTGCCCAAAGCACTGCAGGACTGTTTATCAGAACTAATTAATAAAGTCAACATTAGATAATTGAAAACACAGGATAAATAATGAAATACTGCCTGCAAATCAGACGCTAACATAATAAAAGCCCGTGACACAATTACGGTACCATCATATGATAATTGAATACCATCACACCCTTTTATCAGGCAACAGTCTAAAGATGGGAAATGCAGATGAGCTAGAGCAGAGATTTTCCTTCCTCAAAGAGGCCAAGATGTAAAGGAATAAAACTTGAATGTGGTCTAGACATTCATGAAGTTATTCAGGTCATCAACAAAAGCGTCAGATTTCTCCACTGAGATAGAACAAGTACAGGTAAGCATTTCATTATGAAGACTAATTCCCATATAAGTGTCACCTGTCTGTTAAATTAAGGTATTCAGAATCTGAATTAAGGCTGTGATGTAAAGCAGAAGACAGAACACAAGGAACTAATACTTAACAATTGCAATAACACAATGTAATTGTATTAATAATGTGAAAACTTAAAAAGCTTTTCAGTCCCACATTCATAAGTAACTAAACATACACATAGTCTCTTATTTTTTTTATCACCCCTATTTCATTCCAGTATAATTTCTCTACATTCCACCAAATAGCATCAAAAGCAGATAAAAGCAGACAGGCCTTTCCAGTAATCCCCTAAGATACCTTTCTCTTTTTTTTAAAGATTATTTGTCCCTGAAGAAATCCTTAGCTTTTCTTTTCCCCACCCCCTCTTCAAAATCCGTGAAGGCAAAGGATCACTGATCAGAGCAAAACTGCTGTAGTTGTATGGAAGACGCTAATGGTAAAATACGGTTCACTTGCTGAAGTATATTGAGATGGGACAGCAGGAAATGAGAAACATTCCACCTGCCTGTTTCTTGAATCACTTGGCTCTTCACAAAGCTTTCTTCATGACTTCTTTATTATGTTGTTCTTTTTGCCTTTGTATTCCCTAGTGGAGAGGCATTTCTAGGTTCATTTCAGTAATGTCAAAATAATTGAATCAAAACTAAGAACGAAGTATTGTAAGAGCTGTGTCTTGATGAATTTATTATTAGAGTAATTGATAAGAGTTCTTAAATTTCCCAATAGACCATTCAAGTTCAAAAAACAAGCAGAAGGCATATAGAAAAAACCACACACAATAATATTAATATTGTCTTCACCTTTCCCAAGCGCTCATCCTTATCATATATAAATCTACACAGAAAGGACCAGAGCAGATGCTTATTGTTTTACATTGTTACCAAGTCAATTATTCTACCCTAAAGCCTGGTTTCAACCACTGTATATCAGGAGTGATTCCTCTAAAAGCAACAGTACCATGTTCTTGTGAAACTCAGAAAGAAGAAATAGGGCTCCTGGCCTTGAGAAAGTTAAAGTGGAATATGACTACACGGTGCTAAAATTGCATTTTTTCATATTATTTGCTTTTACAAAAGTTAATGAGAGTCCAGTTGCAGATCTGCTGGCAAAAATTAGTGTAGAACACCATTTAGATAATAGCCCAAAATATACGGATGAATCACGGTCTTACAAATGACATGAGGAAACTCATTGACAGCTTCAAAAGCTACAAAGAAACTGAGTAATATTTGAAGGATATCTGTGCACTTGATCATATTTACTTTTAAAGCCTATAATCCCTGAGAAATTCAAGATGGAAAAGGAGATTCCAATTCTAAACTGTTTGTTAAAAACAGCAAAGGATAAAACAAGATTCTCTCTGTAATTCAGCTTCACACATCAGAAGCCTTGTAGAAATTTCTCTGACATGCTCTTTACTGAGACAATGTAAGTTTATTGTAACGTCAAATGAATTAGTTACAGTCAAAATACACTGTCAGTTATCTAAACTTAAGATATTGGCCTGTAGCAGATTTTAGTTAAAACAAATGTACTATAAAGTATTGCCTTTGGAAGAAATATATGCATGAAGAGCCAAGGACATATTATAATGCACATTCTACTAAAATATTTTTTCGCTACCTAGTACAGTATTTCTAAGACAGACCTCAAAATGGTGCTTCAAGGATTGGAAAAGGCACTGGGTTTTGAAAGAAATATGCTCACAGTATTTGACTTGTACTTTGTTTCATGAAAGTCTGAAGGACTGAGGGAAAAAATATTTAGTTACTTAACCACTTTTCTGTATAACGGCATATTCTGGACTTATGCATGTAGCTGTATTCATGTTACCTACTCTCTTACCATTTGCCATGCAGATTGAAACAGTATTTTGAGAGAGTATATACAGGGGTACAACAATGTATTTTGGCTTCTTGGCTTTAGCAGCCTAAATAGTAGCACTTCCCAAGGCAAGCTGTACAGCCTAACAGCAGAGTTACAATTTATGCCTTTCATGTCTTTTTTCTGGGTTCTCTATGGCATAAAGTACTTTATAGCACATTTTTAAAGAAGGAATAGAAGTAGTAAAAGTAAATAAGGGAAAGACGGAATAAATGCTAGCCATATTTATGGAAATAGATCATATGAGTGACAGGAAGTCCGAGCAGATTCTGCAATAAAGTAATGAATTCTGTAATTATAGAAGACCCTCAATAAAATTTCACAAAGACATTTGAAATTCAGGCATTACTATGGTGCTACATTGCTACCACAAAGAAGTATAGTTCTAAAATATATTACGAAATATATTCCCAACATAAAAAGAGAAAAAGATAGAGTGTAACATACTAAGCATGAGTGGTACTAGATGTGAATTCTAAACTGCCTGCAATCCTAGCTATTCACATTTAAACAAGAAAAAACTAATCTAGAACTGGAGGCTCCAGGCACTGTATCATATGCTTTAAGAGAGGAAACTAAAATAGCTAGAAAAAAACCCAAGCTTCCCTTCTTTGTTCAGTTTATGTTCCTTTACATGTACAAGTACAGAGATGCAGTTCTAATTTGAAAATTTTAAGCTGAACAGAACAAAAACTGTTGCTCTAGACAATTGGTTTATCGTAAACACAGCTCCTAAAATGTGGGACTAAGCTTCTTAATTGTAGTCTTTTTATCACTCAGAATTCAAAGCTTTGTTTCTTTAATTTTTACCTTATTGTAAATGTATCCTCTGGAGACTGAACTCTGCTTTGGTCTTATTGAATTATGACACTTGATTTCTCATAGGAACCCAGCATTTATGGCACATCTTGACTTTACCCCTTCTCTTTAATTATGAAATTGTGTTCAGCATTGCCTTTTGCAAAACATGATCTTTTATACAACTCCTTCATAGTTATAACAAACTATCCAGCCCCTCAGCTGACAAGCAACAGGCCTGTCAGGTTTCTGGTGATAATGTCTTACTCTACAATGCCACACGAAAAGCTGTCCTTTGAGGATCAGAAACATACAGCATGTACTGCTTCAATGTGTAAAGACAAGATTAAAGTACAAGGAAGGCAATTAAATGCTTAGATTGTATTAATAAAAGCATTTCCTGTGTTTACCCTGGTGTTATCATTGCCTACAACATTGAGCATTGTATTTGTTTTGCTGACTAAAACATGAGCTGAAAACTCAAAAAGAGATTAAGGAACTGCTTCTCAAAGAATACAGTCCAAATAACTTTTGTTCAGTATTTTTACCCTGATTTAATGAAAAATTCTGCACTTTAAAGGACAGATCTTTGTACAGAAGAAATGTCGATCTACCTACAACAAAATCAACAGAGATTAAATTCCTTCGAACTTTGTGGGTTCTGATAAAAACTGCAACTCACTTTATAACACCAATGGTTTACTATTTATCTTGATTGAATCATATGAAATTATCAATACAAACCATATTTACCTTCATTTTGCCATCATTTCCTATAATTACTCAAGTGACACTGTGATGGAAACCAGAAACTCTCCAAGCTTAATAATTTTGTTTAGTATTATGCAAAGTAAATTTTTATGACACCATTGCCCATAGGCCACCACCAGAAATGGTGCTATAAGGTACCTGGCACTGTTCAAAGGTTCAGATAGTTATGATTTTTTTAATGTATATATTTCTTTTTTTAAGATTCAAGGAATATTTCTGATCACTAATACCTGTGATACTAGTAGAGACTGAAGATACTAGAGAGACCAGAAAAAGACACTTCCATATGATGGGGAGAAACCAATTCAAAGCAGCAGCAGAAACCTGAAAAGCTTCCATACAGCTGCACAGAACTACCCAACTGTAACTTTATCATGTGGCAAACTGAAGCAATAGCTGCAGGCAGCATATGATACAACAGAGAAAGCAGAGCTTCTTCACTCACAGGAGGAAGACAGACACAGACAAAGTCTGATGTGCTCTTTCCAGCATGGCCCTTCTGCTTCTGAGCACCAGTCCTAATGCTGAGAAAAGCTGAGAGGTCACTTGTCTCAGGGAAACAAAGGACTATCTCTTCATTATATTTTTTAACCGACTAGCACAACAAACCCTATTGCCTACCACGGTACAAGTAATACCAAGAATAATTTATAACCACAACTGATCTTTTTCACTAAATATTGAAGCCTGTAAATTAGTCTCCAAAGGAAGTGTGGGTCACCTTCTGAGGTATTTAAATGTATGATACATAAAACACAAGAAAATGTTCTGTGGGGAATAAGCCTATACTTACAGGAGCATCAATCAGACTATCAAGGCTGTTTCTTGTCCCATAGATGACTCAATTTACACAACATTTTCAAATGAGAATTTTTCCAAGTCTTAGAGCACGCTGTGTTTCAGCTAAACTGTTAATACTGTTTTATAGCAGAAACGAGTTTGGGAGTATGGTTCTTCCTTTTTTTTTATATATAAAATGGAATAAATATTAGAAAAATTATACTGAATTTTCTTTATATTTTGTGGAATGAGGTAAGGGAAAGGAGAAGATTATGGGTCAAAACATCTCATTCTTGGAAGGCAATATTTAGTTTTGGCAGACACTTAAAAGTGTCTAACAAACCTAATTATCACATATATACAGGTACAATTGTATTCAATGGGAGAGAAAATGGAACACAGTCTTGTGGAATATGCAGAAATGGCTGACTGTTAAGATCTAGACTTTATGAGAAAGAATTCCCGCTTTTTGTTAGTATAAACAAAATAATAAATGCAATATACTGGTTTTTTTTAATCACACAGTGTAATTAAAGCCACAACATACCATATGTAGGCAATCAGCATATTCATTTGGAAGTCTGTAACATTTTTTATGTTAGAGTCCTGCCTGGGTTGCTGATTTTCTGCTCTTAACGCAAGCTGCAATTGTTTTCCTCTTTCTTTCCCAAGAATTCTGAGGGAATGTTTCCTAAGGAGATTCCTACTGACAGGCAATTACATTCAATTGTGTAATAGCTGAAAGCAGAAAACTATTTCTCTATGAAAAGAAAGGTTTTTAATTGTTGGGTTTGTTGCAAGATTTCTGATGTGCTGCACATAAATCTCTATATGCAATCATAGCCACAGTGATAACCTGATTGAAACTTTTGATTAAGGGAATTATAACAATCAAGCATTATGATGAAAGACACTGCAAGGAATGCCTTCATCAAATCTCCATTTCCATGTGTCAGGCAATCTTAGCACCAGAGCTCTGACATGGCCATGCAGTTCTATAACACACTGACAGAATCTCCATTAAAATTAGGACCTTCAAACTGTGTTAAGCAACAGCATCCATTTCCATGGCAAGGAAATGAGATTTCCTTGGTGAGCTTTAGCACATGCTGGTATTCCTCTAGTGAAGATAACACATTATCTTCCAGAGACCAGGATTGGTGGCAAGATGCATAAAACCCATGCCCTCCCACTGTGCAGGGGCTCACCTTCCGTAACTTACAGTCATGAATGTAATGATTAATAACAGCATAATTCCTTCAACCCCACCTCCATTTTTATTTTGCGATGATGCTGAAAATGTACAGATGTCTAACAGGTTACTACTGTGGCAAGTGTGTGAGAAGTTACTGCTCTTACAAACAGAACATTGATACTTTGAAATCCTAGCCCGCTAGAGCTTAAATGAGCTTCCAGCCATGTAAATGAAGACCTCTAACAAGTTGATTAGCTTGCTCAGAGAAGAAAGAGTTACACATTTCTTTCAGTTCAGACCAAAATTCGTTGGGGAAAAACAGGGCACAGATAAAGAACTGCTGATGTTGGGCAGAAAGAAATAGAAACCGATATTATTTTTTAAAGTATAAGGTCAGTATAAAGAAATGTGTCAATAAACCCTGAAGGCAGAGAACACAGTCCAGCAAGTTTCACGAGCTTAAAAGCCAAATGAAGCCATAGAATAAGTAAGTGATAACATGCTTTCTGTTTCAGTTTGGTCATATGCAAAATAGTGGTATAATGACCTACATTAACAGTTGACATTGCTGGTAAAATAGTGGAGAGTAGCTTTAACTTGCCTTATTTCATGTATTGGATTTAACAACTATCTCTTTGTTCTATAAATACACAGAAGGACCATGAAATTTCTACCTCAGTCATTAATGGAGCTAAACGTGATATGTGACTTATCACAGAAGACCAAGAGGAAGCAGCTTACTTTTATTCTGCCCCAAACTTAATGCAATCTTAATCCTCTTCTGCAACTGAAGGAACATATTTCAGATATTTAAGATATTTCAACTTGCAGTACATAGTGAATGCAAGACCTATACTTGTAGTGTAGGTTCCTAAAATGAGTTTCAGGAGCAGAAAAAGCTCACTGCCTGGGGCTTTTGTTGACAGCAAGCCCATTTCCTGCAGTTTGCTCAAAAACCTAAACACTTAAAGAAGATTGGCTATGGACAGAAAATTAAGATCCAAATATTTATATCATGCTACATAGTGCATATATTCCTACACTTCCCTTTGGATCTCAGCAAGCCCATAGCTGTGTCCCCCAGTTTTTGAAATGCAAAAAGTCATTGCTACTACCAACCTTTAGTTACGTATTTATTTATTTTCCCCAAGAGTAAGTTGGTTTCTTCCACTTTCCTTTTGAAGATAAACTTTAAAACGAAAAGTGATGACAAGGCATGTAAAACTGCCAAGATTAGTTTTCCTGAAAATCGTTGCTTATTCATGGTTTCTCTCACTCCCTGTTAACTTAGGATGCTTATTCAAGTCTGGAGGATGGAGTTTAACAAATAACCTTCAGCAGCTCTCTTCAGTATTTAAAGGTCATTTGAGAATGTCTGATTGGAATGATTGTAACTGAGATTAGTCTTCAGCTGACGAGAAATAAAATGAAAAGGGCAAGTTGCTCAGGAATATAAAGGAGACATGCCAGAGAGTACTTGCCTTGTTTCTGCACAAAGCAGCACATAGTCTCCCAGGCACTGATATACTGCATTTCTGAGCATTATTAAAGTAAACAACAGCCTTCAGATCAATTCTGCTCTGATTCACAACCTATGTACAAGACCAGGGTTTGTTCTGCTGATTTTAAAAGTGTTTTCTTTAGAAATTTTAGAAATGGCTGCATATATAAACCTCTTGAAAAGAAAGATCTGTATGAGTAATTCCAGCCACTGACTTGGAAATATCCCCCCATGAGGAAATGAGAATGCACGTCATGTAACATATGACTACATTTATACACTATAGAGCCTGAACAACTGAGTTGTTAATTTTGTTAATTTTTCTCTTGCTTCCACTTTTTGTGGGGCAGCAAATGTTCTGTCAGCCATTATCTTGAGAAAAATTGTAACTGATGGGTTCATTTTCATTTATGCCTAAGGAATTTTCACATTATTGTAAGCTGGAAAATATTAGATAATTAACATTGGTGATAAAACCGCATTCATACAGATTATCCTGTTCCACGTATATGCTTAATTGTCAACATTGCAATAACTTTAACTGCAAATAGACATCGTCCATTAGCCAACCAGACTGCTCAATGGGAAAAACACAGCCATTTTAGCTGTTATTTGGAGGATGAGAAGTGCGTAATTATCATTTAAATAGGCAGTTTTACTTTTCTTATCCACTTGGAATACCCCCCAAAAATACTTGCCTTCCATATTTGGGGACAAAGAAACAACATTGTTTACAATAACAGTGACACTGAAGTCTCCTAATGCACTGTCCATGCAGAACTATCACAGTGTCTTGTAAAGATAGAAAAGAAACAGATGCATTTCCGTTTTTGGAAAGGAGGAAACAAACACAGAGAGGAGAAACAATCTGCCAGGTGACTGACAGTGTACATCTTCAGTTACTGGACAAACCTTACTAAGAAATGTTGAAAGAAAGAGAATACACAGTCCTCAGATCTACATGCAAAGGAAATCTTTCCTACATACATCCATTTAAGCAGAGCAGGGAGACGGTTCTCTCTACTGCAGTGTTCCTGTTGACTTGAATCCTAGTTGCTAATAACAAAATAAAAAAGACCTGTTGAGCTACCCGTGATCCCTTTATCTGCAAATTTTCTGATTGGACTTGACATCCTTTTCTTCAATAAGATAGGTGATAAATAAAGGAAATCTTTTGCAGAGAGGCTGATGCACCCTTGATGCACGTTTCTACAGGGCTCTCCCTCCAGTCAGTCTGCCCAGTTGTTGACAGCACGTCTTCCTTCACTGCAGGACCCAACTCCCAGAGCCCAATCTGACTCCAGTGACCTGAACAGTCTCAGCTGAAGCTGAATCAGTCTCCTAAGTGCAAAGCATTTTCACCCCAGTGCATTCAGTCCTAGTCCCTCTACAGGTTCAGTTTCATGACAGAATTATATTCTGAGCTATTGAGCATTTGTGTTCACTCAGTCTAGTGTTTCAGCCTGCTCCATATATCACCAGTGTTATTTCCCTGGATGGTTGTTTCATATTTTATTAGAAATGACAGCTCTATTATTAACAAGGAAAAAAAAAATACAGCTGGAAAGAAAAATACAAGCATTAAGATCCACACGCTGAAGGATGTGAAAATTTTCTCTGGCAACACAGGAAATGGCTGGATTTGTAAAATATTTTCTACTTGAACGGTTTATTACAACTGACTCCGGTACAACAATTACTACCAATTATTTTGTCAGCATGTCTATTCCATTCAGTGTGAGAAAGTTCATAGCATAAAACATATCAAAACCCAAAAAGTGGCTAAAGACCATTCTTTTAGGGGCCATTTGAATTGTCAAGAATTTAGTAAGGATGTAGGAAGAATTTTCTCTCCAGATTACTAGTTTAAACCAAGACCTGATGCTTATCACAGAAATAAATACCAACATAGAGTTGCTTACATGACATTAATTCATAGACCAGATTCTCTAGTGGTCAGATGTCCCTAGCAAAATCCCATCATTATAATTGTTATCTGTCAGCAGATTAAACTATCCACTTCCAAAGTCAAAAAGTAACCTCATGGGAAAGCATGCAGTGGGATACAGTAGCTTATTCTCCCAGTCTGACAGTATATATAATGAGGTTTTTTCTTTTAATTAGAAATCGTAAAAAGATACTTAGAATATGTCTCAGTTGTAAAGTTAGCTTGAATATAACCCTCAGTCTACATCTGCTTGTAGAACTCTCACCTTTTAGTCCAAGGCCCACAGATCAAAGTAGCACAGAAAATCAGAGCTCCTCTGCAGAATTAATGTGTTGAGCATCTTCAGAGCATCATTAAACTTCTAATATCTCCCTCCTGTGCTCATACGGGACATACAATAACCCCCCATCTACACTCTGCAGAAGAATTAATCTCGCAATTCAGTTTCCTCCAGGATTTCCCAGGTTCAGATGTCTGATTCTAATATTTAATGATGTAGCGTATGCACACCAAAATTAAACTACCTGGGATGCATTAGACAATTGCAGTGCTGCTTTCCTCCCTCCTTGCATTAGCTCCAACAAATCACGGCACATCAGATAAGTACCTGAAAACCCTAGACAAATTAGAATAGTTCCTCATGTTTTGTTTGGACAGCACATCTGTACTGAAATAATGAGGATGTCCAACAAAAGTAAAAGTATAGTAAATTTATCACACAGCAAAACTTACTTTCATGATGAAATGGGAGTAATCATACATACCAAATTACTAATACTGGCAGTTTCCTTTTAGGAAGGGTTCAGAATTCATCTTCATAATTCAGAATAGTGTTCTCACATGAACTATATTTTCATAACTACAGCAATAGAGCCATAATAATAGAGTAATGCCAGTGTTTCCGTTCCTAGTAAGCTAACAAGTAAGCCATGCTAATGGCTGAGAAAGTGCGGTTAAAATGTAGCAATATGAATGTTATTTCATAGCTTGGCCTTTTCTAACCTCTAAGTAGGATAAAACAGGAGGAGAAACTTAAAACAATTCACAGAAGTTTTAACCTGAGCGATGACATCTCTTGAGGCACTCTGTTTTAGCTTTCAGTGACAAGCAACGCGCTGTTTAGTAAAAAGGGGTATATTTCCATTTTAACTTTCCTGATTGTGTTCTTGATGCAAAGAATGGAGAAGGATCAGCCACCCTTACAAGCTGCATGATTTTAATTTAATATACCATGTCTTCTTCCATATTTGTAAACATATGTATTAGTTTCAGGCCTTCTGATAATACAGAGACTGTATTGGGGATAAAACCCACAAACTCCTCTTATGTCACAAATGGGTTAACAAGCAGTAAACAAAAAGTTTATAACTATATCCACTGGCTAATAAGCCTTTGGTGCCAGAAGTTACATTTCATGCTCGGGTCAAGCCTGTTAGGTTTATTAAGGTCTCAGATGCCTCCTGTAGAGACCACCAAGGTCTAAAAGAAATATGAAAAGCTACTGACCTCGGGCTATTTCCGTGTTTAATACACATCTTACAGATACATAAATCTGAGACCAGTGCTGCCCCTGTAGAGGAGGGATAAAAGAAAACAAACAACAAAAAAAAGCCATTTCAAATGTGAACCAAGCACAGAATAGGAAGTTACCTTACTTTGATATACAGGGACTTGAATCTATAGATTTTTTTACAACTCTCATTCACAGAATTTAAAGCCAGAAGAAACCCTTAGATCACACATGCTGGCCTCATCTACACCACAGACCGTTAAATCTTACACAGTTACTCCTGCAGTGAGCCAAATAACTTCAATGTGATTACAGCAAGATTTTCAATCTTGCTTTGGAAATATCAATGAAGAATCTACCACATCCCAGAGCTTCAACTGCCTCTTCCAACGTTTAATAACCCACTCCCCCTTAGATATTTTATACTTAGCATTCAACGTGAATCAGCTTAGTTTCAGCTCTCAATGACTCTTTTTTTCACCATTTTTTGCTAGGTTGAACTGATTTTTCACTCATGGAGAAATTATATATATTTATCTAAGCTACCTTAAGATTAAATCTCTTATTAGTGTAGCATTTTCTCCATTCCTCAAACTGTTTTAACTGAAGAGAAAAAGATACATTACAGTAACCTTTGAGACCACCAGAATTAAGCACATTTTTTAATGCTGCTTGTAGAAAAAATCTTGTTTCTCTACCTAAAAATAGTCACAATGGAACAAGCTTGAACTATCTCCATTCTGACAAAAGCAGACAGCCAATGATCATAGTATATGTATATGCTTCTGAAATGTTACATATCCACAAAAGAGTCAATTATTTAATGACTCCCCTGTGCACCTGAAGTCAACTTGTGCACAGAATTTTACATGTAGGGAATGGGAATATTTGCATTCCTCATATGCTACAGAGTAGCTGAGACCAGTTTCATAAAGTCAAATATTAAAGATGATACTTTATTAGGAGCAAGAGACATAGAAAGTAAGCTACAGCTAAAGAAAAACCCACCAAGGTGCAAAAGAAATGCTGCTGAGAAGGAAAAAACCAAACCAAAGAACAAAACAAAAAAGCCTGAAAACCACTTTTCAGGGTACGGCTTGAAAAGGACATTAAATTAAGGCCACAACCTCAGCTTTCAACACTTCTGCTTGCTCTTGGGAATGTCCTCCAGACACAGGATAAACCAAACAAGGTTCCACAAGCACACAGTCAAAGCAAAGATGTTTGCCGTAGCCAGAAAGCAAGCACCATGAATGACACACTAATCTTTAAAATGCCTCTGACACCAATGAAAAATATAATTTAAGAAGTCCAGATTGTATTCTTGTAAATAATTTTCTTCTGAAAACTTTCATGAAGGAATATGAGAAAAGATGGAAACTTATTTCAAAGCAGAAAATGAGATCTTGAGAAATGCATTGTTATGAAATTTAATATCAACCATGTTTCATTCACATTGGCTGTGTTTAGCCTTAAAAAAAAAACCAAGGGGCACTGTAGAGAAGCACACCTAAATTCTAGGATACAAGACAGTTGGGATCAGGCTGTTTGCACAATTGAGGTAAACAGTCCAAATTAATTGCTTCTGGGATTCTCATTTAGATCATCCTCTAGCCTATTTAGAAACACCAACCTGCCAACTGCAAGTAGAATTAAGTACAAATAAGAATAACAGATAACTTTTGGTGGAATATGACAATAAAAAATCTAAATATGAACATACTTTCCAAAGAAATCAACATACCCTTGCAAAACCAGGAACAAGTTAACAGACCCCAGCATTTGATCAATACATTCAAATTTCAAAACTTGCCTAAATGCATACTTTTCAAGTTGATGTTAAACCAAGACATTCCTACTCAGGAATCAAACGCTTGACAGGGCAGCAAACCTAGCCATTTTTTTAACTCACATCTGCATTTCCTTCTTCCCTTTATTTCAAACTCAGCAATTATAACAGTCCTTCAGTGAGCGGTTTGATGCAACACTAAGTACTGTTACTGCTGTCATTCAAAAGCTAGAAGCTCCCCACTGTATGCCAACTGATAAGTACTATCTAACACTGCATACATCTATTTCATTTGCATCATAACAGAAGCACATTTTTCTAAAGAGAAAATTGTTATTTGGTGTTGGAGGACAGAATGAGAAAACTGGTGAACTACTGGGATTTTTTTCTAGGATTCCTTAAGCCTGTAGCATTTTTTTATATTTATATATATATATCTCCTAGATTTTAACTACGCTTGGAACTCTGCCACCAGACTGTTAAAATAAGCCTTCTAAAGCAAAGGCTGATAGCAGAAGAACTTACTGCAGATTGAATCCCGATTAACCATTCTCCCAGTGGGTGCAGTGAGGAACACTTCCGAGATATTCTTGTGCACATTAGGATTTCTCAGGCCTGAAAGTTCAATGCAAAAAGAAGTGGTATGTTCTCATGCCTCAGCCCCTAATTTAGTTTGCATATGAATGCAAGCCGCCTGTTTGGAAATTTAAAGTAACAATCTAGTGACTAATGTATGCGGAAGAAATTGAAAGCACAAACTGACTCCTGTAGATGAGGATTTCAAAAGCATTTCTAAAAGACTGCAGCTAACAAAATCGAACCACATAGGCATTTGGTAAAAGCAGCATTAGTCCAAGTTGTTGGTGTGCATCATTCTTAGGAAATACTACATACGCTGTGTATGCCAGGCATCCCGGAGCTGCCTCAGTCTTTGGCAGGCATAGCTGTCTTTCCGGAGGATACAAACCACCAGCATTTAGAAGCATTCATTAACCTTAAGTGTCTTGTTTATTAGTTGCTCAACTCAGGACATCTTGTAAGGAATTTCCAGAAGTGCCTCTGACCTTATCTCTTAACCAATACTGAAGGAATGCCTGTGACAATGATTACAAAACCTCTCTGATTTTGCTAAGTTCCCTCAAAGGTAGTATACTATTTAGCGTCACCTAGAGTCACTTCTGTGAGAAGTCTGAGGGAGACTTAGTGCTGGATAGTAAGGCTTGAGCTACATAGATTTTGACTTTCAAGAAGTTTTCTTAGGAATACGATTTCTCAGGTTGTACACAGAACTGCTCTTCCAGATGTACCTGGAGCAAAGATACTTGCTTCCAGTTTGTAGCAGAACAACTTTTTAATCCACTTTGGGTTAGGTCAGCCAGTTTATCAAACAATTTAAAGTCCCTATGTCTGCAAAGTTTACTTTGGTGGAAACCCATTAGGGAGCACAACCATACCAAGAATTGCAGGCAATTTTGAAGAGGCAGTAGAAGGCTGTAATAATTAGCCATGTCCTGTAACTTTTTTCTCCACATAGTTCTCATAGTGCACCACTGAAGATGGTTTGAGCTAATGAAGCTGGCACCGATTACAGCAGATTAAAGCACTTTCCCCACCTGTGCTATGAAAACAAACATATTCAACCACTTCAGGCAAACCTGGACAGAGTTGCATGCCTGCAGCTGAATTGAAGAATAATTATCTGCACATTCTACCATGATGGTTTGAATTCATAGCCACTAGACATTATAATGAGATTTCATCACTGTCCCACTTCTGGGACTTCTCAGCTGGTTCAGTGCACTTGCCAGCATACAGCATATACTCCCACACTGCAAGACTCCTGTCCTGTCCTCATGTCTTTCCAGACAAATCTGCCATAAGACCTCAACAGTACTGAATTTGAATACTGTCCGGATGTGTACCAGTGGGTTGGATGAGCTGCTGATATTATTTGGAGAACAAGATGGATTTGCAACAGTACACTGAAATATAAGCTTTAATAAAGAAAACAGTAATTGTGCGCCTATAATTTCACTGATTACAGAACACAGCTTGCAGCTCTCTAAATTACAGTTTACAGAGATGGTATCCCAAATCCTTTAATCTCTGTGCTTCTTTCTAAGTACCCATTCAGATGACTTCTCCTTCTACAGCAAAATATAAATTTTGCAGTAGTGGTTTTATGTAATCTGAGAGAAGCTGTCCTATAGTCTTGAAGTAAACAGATAATTATTTTACATCAAAAGGCATGTTCTTAGCATAGACATGTGGGAGGCTCAGCCAGTTTCAGTCTGTTTGCACTTCAGCCTGTCAGAGCCATACCCTATTCTACATTATTTCATTTTGTCAGGTGAATCTCCTGATTTTAATAACTATTCTGCAAAACTATTTGGTGCCTTGCAATAGCATAAGCTTAATGGCAGAATTGTCCTATTATGAATTAAGAGGAAACTAGCAAACAGGTAACTCACAGCACATTTGGCCACATCAATACTGTAGTTCTAAACACAGTCAAGGAACTCAACTTGTATTTTCTTATTCAAAACATGAAACATAGTACTATTTAAGGTTATTTAATGCATGCTGTTAATACAAATATTGTTCTATGAATCTATTTGCTCTATAAAGAGACAAAGCAGCAATATTAAGAAAAAAGTCTTTCTTTGCATTTTATTTGGAACTATAGTGTACAAATCTAACCAAACACTTTCCAAGTTCTGATATTTTGCTTGTTTGTTTTTTAAATATCATCCCTTCTTTGGATGGCTGAAAGCCCTTTCTCTGCCTGGGAAGACTTTATCAGGAAATACAGACTAAATATTCCATGCTTCACTCATCACTTGTGGTACCCAAATAAATTACAAAGTGACATCAGTCCAAAGAGCTTACAAAATATGAATGCTTTGGTAGAAATCTCCTGTCTCGTAAGGAAAAAATTATTTCTTCTCAGTTTAGATAATTACCATGATTATAGACTTTGCATTTTCTCCTGATTATAAAGCAATGCTACTACTGAATACGTAGTTGTGCCTTCCTTCTACCATTTATTCTGCCCCTCTGTGGTTCATTCTTTCCTCCCATTAAAAAAACCCAAACAAACAAAAAAACAAACAAAAAAACAACCAAACAAAAAAAAAAAAACAACAAACTAAAAACAAACCAAAACACCCCAAACAAGAAACACCAAAACCAAACCACAAACAACACAAAAAACCCCAAAACACCTTTATGCAACAAAGCAAAATCAAAAAATAATTTACAGTCATAGATGTTTGTATTTGAACAGGAGACCACCCCATTCAATGACTTCCTGGATTTGTGCTGTCATGTTTCTGAGTTCTGACACAAGGGAAAAAAAACAAAAACAAAAACAAAAAACACAAAGCAAAACAAAACACAAAAATCCAATCAAAAAACTTTTACTAGAAATACTACTCAGATTTCAAACCTGCACTCATTTTGTAGTTATTTGATAGTTATATGAGCAGATACCTGACAAGGTCATACACACCAATTTACGGCAGAGACTATCGGCCAGAAGAGAGATGCCTTCTTACAGGTCCCAAGTCCTACATTATGGGTCTGGGTAGCCAGTCACATCTTCAGACTCATCACCTGGGTGAAGACTTCCTGGAGGTTAGCAGAAGTTTTCACATCATACAGTGCCTTTTTCAACATCTTCCCTTTCAGTAGCAAATGAGACTTGGCCATCCCTACTTTCCTCAGCAAGATTTCTTCTTAAGATCTGTTCTATCAGAGCTCCCTGCATAACAAAGTTCAATTAGGATTAGTTGTATTGTTTCAATTTTAAGGCTCATTCAGTCTCTAGGCTCAATTCAGCCCTTGATTTTACCAGAGAATCATTTTAGAGTTTTATTTTATCAGTGTCCTAAATAATCTCCAAACTATGCTCACTGCAACATGAAAATCAAATAAGATTTTTAACAAAACATTAAAGAAAAAAAAAAGCTTACATGCTAGTAAATTACTCCATGGCAAGTAATAACCACATACCAGGGATAGAGTCAGGCACAGCCATATTGCTGTCTGTCTTTCCTAGGGCCCTCTTCTGCCTGAACAGAGGCAGAACCACTCACTCTCAGCACTCTTCTACTTATTAAACACACTCATTAACTCAGCATCTGTGGCTTGTTAACACAGCTCCCGCTACCACAGGAAAGCAGGCTCTTGTTCTAAATTATCCAGGTTTTTTACTTTCTCACTCACTGGCTCAAGCCTGTGATTCAGGCAGAAGAAATACTGCAAACATAGGAAGTTCCATGGTGTCAAACACTGAAGCAGCTGATCTAGGTTTCAGGAAAATCTTGAAAGATACAAGCCAGACTGGTACAATGATCTACTCTTTTACTGTTTATGACTTCTAAAATTTGAGGGTTTGCTTTTTGTTCGGTTTTCTTTTGTTGTTCTTGTCATAAGAAAACTTGTGTTTATACAAACAGATGTTTTTCAGTGAACCAAGCTGTTATGCAACTTTTGTTTTGAAAATGACTATTTAATTTCACCCCAGAGAATAAATATTTCCAACAGTTATTTGAATAAATTTAAATACTTAAATAGTACTGAACATTAAAATATATTTGGAGAAAAAACAACTAACGAATGAAAGAGAGGATTGGTTTGAAAGTGCCAAAATAGTTATCAGAACTTTTTTGCAGGAATATTTTTGGACTGAAGCACCAAAAAAAAAATCTGAATTTTTAGCAAAAATATCAGCCAAAAATACATATGTGGTCATCTCTATGATACAGAGCAGGTACCTTGTAACAGAAAAACAGACTGAATGACTTCACACATCTTATGCAACAGTGAACTTATTATAATTAAATTACGCATAAGAAAATTATAAATACTATAGATATTATACTGAGGCACCACTCGATCCTTTAGACAAATATCATTTGCTGATAGTGAAATCTATGAGCCTAAGCAACACTAATTAAATTGATTACTTGCAACTCTTTAAAGAAGGAAGGGGTCAAGTGGATTTAAATATATGCACAGTTACCCCTGAAACATTCATATAATCTGCATGGCCTTACCGTAAAACATGATTTGCTTTTATGTACCCCATTGCCATGTATCACCCAGACTATCCCAGCTGTGTGTTTTGAGACGTCTACCACAGAATCATTCAGTTAGGAAGGCCAAATACTGTATTGAAATCCACTGAACAGCATCTCAGCTATTCATATGAGTGACACATAGAAGCAGCTCAGCCTATTGGAACATCTTCCCAGAACTTGTCCATTTTTTTAACTCGAGCACATTGACCATTTCCAGGTAGTGCCCTTGGACAGATCTCAACAAATGAAACAGAAAAGTCCAACACATGAGGCTTCTAAGAAAATAAAAGTTAAAAATGCAGTTTTTCAAGTAGAAGCTAATAATATAAATGAATGGTATGAAATAGAAGTAAAATAGAATTGTAACCAGAGGCTCAAGACCTAGAGAATTCTATAGATCTAATATATATTTATGGATGTATAAACTATGGCAGGGATGTAATTTTAAATTGTGTTCATCCAAAACCTTCTGTTTTCTAAACTTTTAGTTCTACGTGTGATGTTCTTCATCACCGAGAAAAGTGGGGAAGACCCGGAAAGTATGTATTGTACAAGATGTGTTTCCACATAGCACTTGCCAAAACAAATTGACAAGTTTGATAGATTTCATTCCCTATTTTGTTGAGTTTTTGTGAAACTAGGGGCAGCTATGCAGCAAGTAAAGTATTGTCCTGGGTTCAGCAGTAGCAGTCATTTTTCTCCACCTTAGTAGCCAGTGCAGTGCTGTGTTTTTGACTTTCAGCCTGGGAACAGCACTGATAACACGATGTTTTTAGCTGCTGCTCAGTAACATTTACTCTGACCACGGACTTTTGGAGCCTCATGCTCTGCCAGGGAGGAGGGAAAGCTGTGAGAAAGAAGAGACAGGACACCTGGCCCAAACTGACCAAATAGGTATTCCATACCGCAGCACATTATGCCCCCTGTATAAACCGGAGGCAGTTACCTGGAAGGGTTAGATCACTGCTCAGTCTGGCTGGGTATCGGCCAGCAGTTGGTGTGTGGTTTTATTCTCTCCCCTTGTTATTTCCCTTTCATTATTATTATTGGTGGTAGCAGCAGTGGTTTGTGTTATACCTCAGTTACTGGACTGTTCTTATCTCAACCCGTGGGAGTTACATTCTCTCAAATCATCTCCCCATTCCCCTGGAGCGGGACGGAGGAAGTAGGGGGGAGAAAGCGAGGGCTGCTCAGCTGAGTTGCTGACTGGGCTTAAACCATGACAAGTATTAATGCACACTTTACAACCTAAAGGAATAAAATATCACTGTATTTTACATCACTAAGCTAAAGCCACCTATTGTCAATTATCTGTAAAATAAAACATATCTATCACAGTGAAGTGATTTAGGATGAAACTAATTCCAGAATTCCTCATATTGCAGTTAGGTGGCTAGGAAACTGCTCAGTTATT
Source organism: Psilopsiagon aymara (assembly GCA_024733675.1). Taxonomy (NCBI): domain Eukaryota; kingdom Metazoa; phylum Chordata; class Aves; order Psittaciformes; family Psittacidae; genus Psilopsiagon; species Psilopsiagon aymara. The sequence continues at coordinate 27,134 of JANRGW010032334.1, forward strand.
CAAATTGTCTGAGAATAACTTGCAAAAGCTGTTATTTACATATTAGGTACTTGTTAAACCAGGCATTTGTTTCTGCCAGGATGTTGTTACTGTCTCACTGGATAACATGAAAAAACACAGCAGAATGGGATACAGAGGAGGCAACATCAAGTCCCTCTCATTTGCAATGACGTCAATGACATGCAGTTACATTGATGGTTTGGAGACTGCAGCCCAACATCAACTAATCCTGAAGTATTTTCACATGAATTTGCTCTTGCCTATTACAATTAGCTACCGAAAGACATTTCTCAAGGTTTGAAAAACAAATTAGGAAGTTTGCAAGAAGTCCACAGTGTTTTTCTTAAAGTACATTGATTATGTTTGGTTTTGCTATCAGCTTTGCCCATTTCCCCTTTGCAAAGTGTTACAACTCATTTTCCTCCCCACCCACTGCCTGAGTTACAAGGCCAGTAGTTCCCATTTCTGATATTTGGGTGAGCTATTCTTGCTCTTTTGCACAATCACTAGGTCACAGAAGAGAACATTTGCTGTGGCACCAGTGTATAAATTCACATCGGCTCTGGGGTATAATTATTTTCCTGGATTTTTTTTAAAGGTCCTTTACTTGGGGGAGGAAAAAAATAAAATTAGTTAGCCATATGGTGTCTTAGATACCTTCCCAGAGGTGTGAGAAGCAGAGAAAGAAAAACAATTTAGTAAGGGAAGGTTCTTTATGAGCACTTGGTACTTTTCCACATTGATCCACCATGGATATATATATTCCAGCAATCCATAAATGTGTTGTTTATCAGCAAGAGCAGTAGCCCTGCACTTAGCATGGCTTCCACTGGATCACAGTAGCAAACTTTTATTCAGCTAATGGTTCCAAATAATGTTAGATTTATTAATATTAGTATTTTTGTATTTATATTTTATTAGCATTTTTAAGAATCTTCTACTTTGATCTATAGATATTATAAGTAGATAATAAGAAATACACTTTTAGAAAGCATCAGCCACTGAAGGACACCTGGACATGCGATATGATCAGAAATACAAATACAGTACTTCCTAATACACTACTCTCTGTCCAAAGTCCCCACAGCTAGTACCCATCTTGACAAGCACATGGCAGAGGCATAGCTAGTAGAAGCCTCAGAACAAACCCTTCCTACAGCTTCTGCTCTGAATCAGAACTAATTTTTCCCTGAGAAACCAGAATTTCTCCTTGCAGTCATTCTCAGTCACTCACCAGCAGAGTTGTTAACACAGAAATGTCTCACAAAACTATGAAAATATTAAACATTACTTACTGAACCGATGCTCCAGCTAGCTGAAGTCTTCTGTTGTGAAGGCAACCATGGAATCACTGCTAAACAGGTCTTTCAGATTTCTTTCCCAGAATGCCCAGAATGAATTTCATTCCCAGAGTACATTCTATGCAGATTTGTCTGACACCCCGGGTTTTTAAAGACTCCTCAGTCATACTCTGGGACTTCTCAACTTCAGGGATGGTGTTTTTTTTTCCTTTTCCTTGTATCTAAAAATTCACTTTCTTTGTGAACAGGGTTGTGGCAGGCAAACAGCTTTGTGTTTGGGGTTCTAACCAGGATTATCCAAAGCCATGCCAAGAAATGTCTAGCTCTTCACAGCAGAAAAATACAGCTGGAAAATTCTCAGGCCTCTGAATCATATTCATCTCGTCTTATTAATTAGTCCAGTGTGTCTGCAGGTGAGAAACTGCAGTTGCTGCTTCCTTGCAGTGCTTCTTCCAGATACCTCTCCAGGATGAAGCGGTGCTCGTCTGGCTGACATTGGGGTGATACTGCACGACTGAAAAACAAAGATGGATAACAATTCTTAGCAGGACTGCTGCTGGCAAGAAGGTAGGTAGGGTACAGCTTTAGGCAGGATGGCAAACATAGAAAGGTAGAATTATAGGATTAACTGTGCAGGATTCATGTCCCAGGATGCGCAGCTATGTTTCAATGAGGTTGTAAACCTCATTTTCATGTAGAAAAATAGATTATGAGTGACAAAATTACATAACTAGAAATTGTGCAGGGTTTACAGGCCCTTTTATTGGTATGAAAGGATTTCACACACAAACCTGAACAAGCACCTAATGATTGCTGTAAGCATATTTCCTAAAGAACAAACAGGAGTAGAGAGATCAGTTAATCAGATGCTTTTGAGTAGATACTGCTGTGTTTATGCACATTCAGACTAGTATGAGAATGAAACAATTTGCAATATGAGGATTCATACAAAGAAGAAACCAGTAGTGCCACAAGATTTGTCTAGAGTAGAAGCCTTTATACACACTGCATATACAACTATATAGCATTACCCATACAGTTATTTTCCTACATCCTTCCTTACATCACCTAGAGTTAATTTATTACATTACTTTCTACTTCCAGATTGCTCAACAGTGTCTAAATGATGTGGCATTGTTATAGTTTAGAACTGTCTATGAACTGGATTAATTGCTAACAAAAAGCTTGATGATTCCCTTTATAATCTATTTGATGTGGTAAAATAACAAATATGTAATTCTGCAAACAGAAGTCTAACTCAAGCTGAATTGATACATTCTAATGGTTTCATCATGTGTCAGCGGAGCTTAGCCTGAAAAACATTATTATCTCTTAACACTTGGTAAGATTTTGCTTGTAGGACAGATCTGCTGCAGCACTGGACAATGGGCTCTGAGCTGAAACTCCTTGCTAATACATTTGAAGAAGCTATTAACTAAGCCATGCTGGCAGTGTGTGCATTCATCTTCATCAGTTATATTTTTTCTTCTACAGTATTTTTAGGCTTAGTTTAGTTAGTATGACAACACAGAACACACATTTAGATGCAACATAATTAACTGAAGACATGCTGTTGCACAAGGAGGATGTCAGTTGACCCAGCTTTAACCTCTCATGCTTCTGAAGGCTAAATTAGTCCTGTGAAATTTGTTGAAGGCACAGCATTCTAATCATGCTTGACTTGGAAATTAGCCAGATATCCTCCACAACTTCACAGCAGTTTCGAATAAAAGTGCACCCCAATTTCGCATGACTAGATGGCAATACAAGGATTACACGTTTTCAAAACACTATTCAAGGAAAATCACTATCTTTTCTTAAGTAGACATCATTTACATTATCTTCCACACTAAAATAGTTCTAATTAAAACAAAAAAATCATCTAAGTTCTCTATTTAAGTATTTTTTCAATATGAATAGTACATGTTATTGCCTCCCTCAAGACAAAAATTGACCAGGAAAACTCAGAAAACTGCCGTCACCTAGTACTAATGATTCTCGACTCATCCCTATGCCATAAGTACACCATGTATATGTCTACCATATGCGTCATTAGAGTATCTTTCCAGTTAAAAACCGATATGAGCTTAGTCACCAATACAGAGAGGACATGCTATAACACGGCTTGCCAGGAAACAAACTAAAAATACGCCATCACAGAAATTACAATTTACCAAAATACTGCCAATATAAACTTTGTTTTGGCAACATCATTTAAACGCATTTCAAATGCATTTGTTTAGTCCACCACCATGTGATGTGATGCTGTACTGACTGCAAACCTGGCCAATAACCTAGTCTACTACAACAAAAGAGCTTCTGAAAAATAATTCTTACTATTAGGGTCTAGAAGTACCGAGATCCCTGAGGAACATTTGTCTATCTGCATTAAAAGTTGCTAGGTGACAAACTCAAAACTTTTTAGGACTACCATTACCTTTGTTAGATATGTTTCATTTGGCTACTCTTGGAGTGAAGAAGTTCATCAGATTCCCAAGAGGATATTTAAGATAGGAAAACTTTAAGTCAATGGGACCCTTCATGTAGACTTTTCTCACCCAGCAAGCATACAAAGAATCCTACAATACTTTTAAACATTTAAAGAAGGAAAACAAAAAAAAAAAAAAAAATAGTTTAGCAAGCAAGCAACTTACTTGATTTCATATTTTAAATTTCAAAATATCAAAGAGAATAGAGAAGGTAGCAAACTTTATTTCCATTTTAAATATATTAATTGTGGAGCTGAGAATGATGCTTTCAGAAGTATGGTAAGGAATTCCTGGATATTTCCTCTAACAATACTCATAAAATGACTAATTTGTAAAGACAGGTGGTGCCTGAATGACTAACCATTTGTTTCTGTAATAAGGAATAAAATGCTCAACATGCAAGCCCAAGATGATAGTCTAAGAAACCAGATTTATTTTTATCATTGTAACCCTGGAGGATGGTTGATTATTTTACTCAGAAGTTTTGAAAATCTTCCTTTTTTTTTTTTCCCTTAGAGGAGGGAAAAGGGGAGAAAAAAGTGGTGTCTGTGGTAAGAAAATAAAGAATTAAAATAAAGGAAGTAAATAAAGATTAAAAACTCCTCAGAATCTGTCACATGCAATGAGAGTAACAGATACAGAAAGAGCACTGATTCTGCGTCTCCTTCTTCATTCTGTAGACCAAAACGAGGCACCTGTACCCTACTTCATTACGTGCTGAGAAATCAGCAGAAAGAGAGACGTTATTTAGACTCAGTGAGAGCAGATGAAAAGTAAGACTTGGGGAGACTGGCTCCAAGGCTGGACACCTTCCCTTTAGGTTCAGTTTCTAAGTCTTTTCCCTTTCATACATTTATAAAATCTTCAAGAGGAAACTGTCAGCTAAATAAGGTAGAAAGAAGAGATAAAAGCTCATTGCTAACAAATTCCCTAATCTACCAAGAAAAATCCCTTTTATACAAACAAAACTACTGAAATATTGGACCTCATGCTCAACTAAGAAGATCCATTCCAATGTGCACTGGATCTAAGAAGATCCAATTCCAATGGATGTGCTATCTATCTTCCAAGCTCACTTTCCAATGCCAGCCATTTATTTGGCAGGCACACCCACCTTAAGCCCATTAACACAGCTGATGATTTTGTAGCATCCCTAACATTTGGGTGGCCTGTTCAGTGTATGCACTGCTAGACCTGGTGCCTGACTTGTTCCACCAGGTACTGTTAAAAAAGTTTCTACCAGTTTTACAACCTCTTGAACAAACGATTCTGGTTTTTTCAATCAATTTTTGTTACTTGTGTTTGATCATTCACACTATATGTTCTAAGATTCCTTACAATGTACAGGATTGTGGAAGCTACCCTATATCCTCAGAATGCATTTTGGAAACATGAGGAAAGGTTCTGTTCACTACCAGAAACTATAAAAGTCTGCTAAAAAAAAACCTGGGAAGTAGATAAATTTTATATGTAGTTTCTTTCTTCATATGAGGAAAATGATTGTCAAGAAGCAAAGCCAGAAACAATAGCACCTTTTTACGTGATGGTGAAGGGATTAAAACAAGGCCTGATTAAAGACTTAGTCTTAAAGTTTTTCTGTTTTCTTCAACTGTTAGTTTAATGAAAGATATCATGCATCCCTGAAAACTCTACTGAACTAGACAAGGGCAGAAGGAAAGCAAAACTCTGAATACCTTCTAAAAGCAAACTTGAAGTGTTAAATATCTCAGGCAGCAACTTCCCCAAGCACATGGTACAGTCAGGAGGTGGAACTTAGTGCAGTAGTCCTGGCTACCTGTACAGCCACACATTACAGTGGGATGTCAGAGCATCGATCACTAGCCAAATGCATTCAAAGGACCAAAGTCATACTTAAAAAGTTTCAAGCAAACTACAAACACACTGGGAAACAACATTCTTATATGTTTTTCTGAAGCTTGAGTATGGTTTAATTTAATAGATATAGCTGACTTCCAAACCTTAGTATTCAAAAGATTAAAAACATGAGGTTTAGATTTGTTCATATTAAGTCATTATGTCCTAAATCCTTTTTATAGGATGTTAAGACTATCCCTCACAGTCACTTCAGTGTGCATAGGCACTTCTACTAGAGAAGGCAGTGTCATTTCCTTCTACATATAAAAAATTAAAGCACAAAGAAATGTAATAACTTACCCAGAGCAACAATGCAACCTTTGCAACCAAGCAGCACAGTGCCTTAAACACAAACATTGCTCACCACTGACCTGTTGCCTTGCTCCTGAGCACAATTAGGAAGGGAGATGAAATTTCACGTATATTGAGGGTCACATTTACAGAATTTTTAATTTTTAAATTATTTGTTGTAATTTACCCATATAACATGTCCAATAATATATAATAAACTTTTATAAAGTTAACAATGCCTTTGTTCTCATCAAATCCTGTTCTTTCACTACAGTGGTAAGTTGACCTGTGATATCCAATAAAGAAAAACCCAGCAAGCACATGGGGTTGTATTGTGCAGATCCGCTGAAGTCACAGTGTCTTAGGCAGGCCTATTATTAACAATTAGCCACTTACTGTAAATTCTAGCTGACACATCTCATTAAATATAGGCCAAAACAGACTTTGGTGATTGAACCTCATTTTTAATAGCTTTTCCCAGCATTCTGCCAATTGTTGTCAGGAAGCTGAAAATTACTCCTGCCACTGTGATGCCCACTTTATTCTTGCTGACTGCTGAGAAGTTTCAAAAGGCTGGCCTGCCTCCTCTGTGTCTGATAAAGGTAAAACCTAACCATGTGCTTATGATGGTGATAGCCTTTTAAAAACCTCTCAGCAGTCATCATGAAGGGAAAGGGAGTGGGGGGTAAAAGGAAAAATATTTTCCATTGTCATTTCTTCTACATAAGAGTCCATAGTGGCTTATAACATTGACTGCCTACTTTAGCACAAATTTGAGGTGCAGATGTGGGACCGAACAGCTGATCTGCTGTCCAGAATCTAAAAGGCAACTTATTGTTGAAATGTCTGCCATTATATTCCACCTCCACAACCAACCAAACATAAAAGTCAATTTTTCATAAATAATAAGTTTATCCAAAGATGCTTTTTCAGAACTTTTGGTGGTTTTTTTTCTATTTTCTTTTTCTTCCCCCCAAGCCAGTTTCCCAGACTGAGCAGGGATTGTGACTATGTTCAAACGCAAGCAAGCATTTGCTGGAAAATTTAGCTTCCCTAGTGGAGTCCCCTGTGAATATCTTAAAATCTGACTACCCAATTATATTAGTTCCTCTAATCTCTTCAGTTTAAAAGTTTCCCAGCTCTGATTAAAAAACTAACTTAAATCTTCTGGCTTAGTGCTGGTGTAGTTTCATCAATTATTTCATAGGCTACATTTCAACGGAACCAGTGCATGGCTAAACGTTTTAAGAAAAGGCACTTATTTAGCTCTCTGAGTACAGAGACAGATGATTCTATTTTACTTGTCACAAGAGTTCCTTCTTTGACCTTAGATTATTTTAAGGAAGAGTACCCATGGCCAAGAATCTTGTTCACCATGCACATAGACAAAACATAAGGATCCCAGGTTTATTCAGGCTGGAAAAGACCTCATCTGAAGGGCCATAGTCCAGTCTTCTGCTGAAAAGCATGGTCAGCTATAAGCTAAGCCCTTTTTCCAGTCAGCTTTTGAAAACCCTCAAGGAATTCACACGATCTGGGACTATAGAGTCTTCCAAACAATCTGTTCCCATGCTTGACTGTCCTTACGGTGAAAAGGTTCTTCCTTTCATCCAGTCAAAATGAATCCTTTACAATTTTCAACTTTGGCAGACATTGATGAATCACCTGAAAACAGGCTGATGAAGCAGGTAGGTGTCCAGATAGTCCAGCATGACTGAGATGCTGACTAAATTAGCCATGATTTTACACAACTTCAACTCCATAATAAAGTTCCAATGCCTTCCATTCTTGACAGGTTGTCATTATTGTCTGCGCTACACCCCCAGTCAGGCCAATAACACACTTAGGACTATCTACCTTGTCTTCTAAATATACTTATCTTACTCATTTGGCAAACACATTCAGTGAGCACAGCTTCTCTAGGTCCTGTATCTTCCCATTTGTCTGACTAAGAAAACACTTTCGACAAACACTTCAATGCATTAATAAGCATGGGGGTCTTTTCTTCCCCGGTTAGGATGTTACCACATCTTAAAAAAAATTAATCTTAGGAGAGAAAGGAATTTAGTTATCTGCAAACCAGTCCATTGAAAGCAGAAATTGAGAATAAAAGCTTCAGAAGCCTCACACATTTTGCTTCATAAGTATTCAGGTGTGAAAGTAGAGTTACTGATCTGAGTTCCCTTAGCCTTGATTCAGCCAAGACCTTTTAATGATGTGTTTAATTTTAAAGAGGTAAATGTGACCTTCTCATGGGAAACTTTCTTTGCAATCATTCTTCAGCTTTCTAATGAAACCATCTTCCCTATCTAAACAGAGAAGATTCTCCTCAGGAAATCTGCAACAGAAATTGGCTATTACAGCATTTCCAAGTTTCCTCTGGGATGAATTTCCCACAAGGGTTCCTGCCTTTTAATTGATATCTTGGTGCCTGAGACCAAGCACCACATCTTCATTTCCTGCTCATCCTTGAGCCAGCCATGAGTAGTTTCTGTCAAGAAGAGCACTTCTGTCGGAATAATGGGGATAATCACAGGAAATATATAGAGTAATGAAATCAGTTTCCTGTAATGAAACTTTAGGACACTGCTTCTTTTGATTCTCAGCTTCAGAACCAGAAATGGTAAAACTAGCAAAAATGTGTTAAGTCATGCACAAAGCAATCTAATGTGCTGCCGATGTAAGTGCTTTAACTTGCTCTGTATTGGTTTTTTTTTGTCTCTCTCTCAAAATAGCAAGAGATCTAATAAACTTTTATTTCTCCACCAGCAACGTATACTGCAAAGAAAATTAATCCTTCGATTTTACTCTGCTTCTATAATGAGGGTCTTGCACCCTACCTGCTGCTCCAACCTATGTACATGTGCAGAAAGCAATGCTGGGCTGCTGAGGAGCAGCAACGGGATACAAAACAGTATATACTCACAGCAGCTGGGGAAATGTAACACTTTAGCCTAAAAGGAAAGTGAAAGCTTTTTGCGGGAAATCAAGAATTCAGAGAAAAACTGTCTGATCTTACTGAAAAATAAGCAGACATTCTGCCATATGGAAAGATTCTCAAGTTCTCTAATCTGATTCACATGGACTATTTAGGTAATTAACTAAAGCTGTTTAAAGAAAGGTAAAGAGGGAATATCAGAAAAAGAAGCCAAGCAGATCATCACAAATACAGCAGCCACATTATGCATCCTACAACCACCAAAGGAGATACTATAGGAATGATGATCAGGGTACAAGCTGGCTGGAGCTCAGGGGCTGAAAGAAACTTATTTCAGCGTTATGATGAGCTCTGGAACAGAGCTACATGACCTTTCCTGTAACATAGGAGAAAGCTGCTCATCTCCATGAAGCTCTGCTGTGTGAGCTGAGATAACTCACCAACACAACCCCTCTCCTCTCCACAAATGATCTGGAACATGGCTGAGGCAGGATGACAAACTCTTGTACAGAACAGCTCATTTTTACTATGATTTTTAAAACTGTAATGATCCACTCACTGACTCAAAATTACTTTCTGGCCCCAGTCATCAAAGTATTGACACCTGCAGCCAGAAACACTTACATGAACTGATTGGCATCCACAGTATACAGGAAGTCTCAAAGGATAAGGTGGGAGTAAATGCTGAAGAGTTTGAAAAGAACATTAAATGGGTGTATTCTTTGTCATGTGATGGGACCAGGCTAAGCTGAGAGAACCATAAGGATCTTCAAATCCAGCAGTAATTAACTGAACTTATGTACAATAGTGTTTTCTTCAATAAAAAATAGATCTTGCTCAGCCTTCCAAAGCTCCATCCTCAGAGCCCTGTATTTGGTATTGTTCTCTGAACAAGGAAGTGAACTAAGGCTTCTAATTTCTTGGCTAACTTCATTTAAAGAAAGAATGAGATTTGTGCCAAAAAGCAATCAAGGTATAGCCAGTCAAACAAAACACTTAGGGTCATTATTTAAATCCAGTCACTCATGATTTAAAGTTACAAATGTGTTTAAGTGTCTTACTGGATGAAGGCCCAATGACCACTTTTTTGGACTACAGTCTTGCTAAATCCAACAAATGAATGGAGTTATACTTGAGAACTGAATATTTAATGCTAAACCCCAAAATCCCCATTTCCTCTTTCTTTGCAGCCACACACATTGTCTTCCATACTGAAATTTGGAATAACCTCTTCAGAAAACACACAGCCTGGGTTCACCTGCATAAAAATGACTCAAAAGCTTGTGATAGTTAGGAGATACGTCATCGAGAGTCCTAGCAATAAGTCAATACCAAAGCAGACCTGAGGAAACAAATTAAATTTTCTAAAATCTATAACACAACAAGAAAAAGGAACTACAGCTCAGGAACCTGGCCAAAGTGCTTTCTTTCAAATCTTGTTAAATAGATTAACAGACATTGTCAGAAAGAAGCCTCATGGAAAGCTGTTTTGAATGCAATGTTCAGTACAAAATTAAACTCATTCATTCATTTGTAAAACTGAAGAGAGAAGGGAGTCATCAACTTTCATCTTTTTTCCCGGAAATATTTACCCCCTGCCCATTTCTTACTGAGAAAGTCCCCTGGTATCCCAGCAGCACATAAATACAACTCCTTCCTTCTCCCTCTCGGAATCTACCCAGCCTTCACCAGCTTGTAAGGCATTGAATTAATAATGGCATTTTCTTGAATACTTTTTAGATTTTTGTTACACTACAGATGTAATCTGTGGTTTTCATTTCCTAAAATAGAAGCCTAAGAAATTGAATGTGGACTTAAATATAATTTAAAATAAATACTTTGAGAACCTGGAAACATGATAGAACATATATGTTCTCCAAGCATAGCTAGATGCACAAAGACAGAGAAACCGAATGAGAGGTCTCCAAAGGTGAGGTGCTTGCCAGGAATAGGATGAGAGGTAAAATTTGGTGACTAAACAAAGAAAATTAATGGCCAATAATTATTGACGGGACAAAGCACATGATACTAAAACAGAAGAGTACCCCTTTGTGTCTTAATGGCTTCTAAAGGATTCATAGGAAATAAAGATGATAATGAACTAAAAGGAGTTAATGAACTTGCTAGGAGAAGCAATGAAGGTAAAGATAGAGGTGAATGGAGATCTGTCAGTTACTACTCAATGCTTTCCCCTATTGAAACAAGCCAGTAATTAACTTACAAAGGTTAAGGGACTACAACATGACTTCGGTTTCTCGTGCTTTCCTTCTAGCATCTGGATGCTGCAAATATTTCAATATATGACTAAATTGACATACTATATTAGAAGAGGGCCAGACTGATTAAACTTGTGCCAAGACAGAATCTGAGAGCCACATGCATAAGTCAAATAAAAAGATTCATCTCAATATTCAGATTTTCCTGGCATCACCACTTGTGACAAACGATGTTATTATGGTTATGAGTTACTGGTTTTATGCATTGTATTTTATCAATAAAGATGAAGGCATTCTGCTAATTTCTTTAGATTTTGTATTTTGAGAATAATAGTACTTAGCAACAGTAATGGGGAACAAAGTCGTCTCAAATCCTAGGGATCATATTTATCTTTTTAAAAGTGACACAAACCAGTTGGTTTCCTTTATAAATATGACAGAATGAGAGCAGTCAAAAGCTGAACAATTGAGCCTTTCATTTAACAAGACAGATGCTGTCAGATTCATTGTGTCCACAATTATATCATTTAAGATTCTTTTTTGTAAAGATGACCTATGCAGTTTTCCTTCCATCTTATCTTCTTTGATTTTAAGTTTTTCATCATTTTTCTTATTCTTCTTAATCATAGCCTGCACTGGTAATACATATACTGTAAACCTGATTATAATATATAAACCTGTGTTTAATTCAGCCACATTCTGCCTAAAAACATTCATGACATCATAATCAAGAGCACTATTTTCAACTTCCTTAAATACCAAAGCCTAAGTTCAGATTTATGACAAATGCTTAGTCAAATTTACCATGTTTTCTATCAGTCTGGCCAACAGATGACAAAAACCAGTCAGTACCAGCAAGTTACTGCAAATCTCACACAACAGAGATTCTCATTGGCAACTCAGTTCTGCAGGTACCACAAAACAGAGTAATCAACAGCATCACAGAGCTCTTTCAAAGTATCACTCTGCATTTTTAAAGCAACTTGGCACTTGGAATCCTGACAAACTAAAGCAACATATTACATGCAGTGCTGAAAAACTACCTCTTGGTATTTATACGAAGACTGTTTGGCTTAACAAAAATTCTTTACAGTTGGAGGAAATAAAAAAAAAGGAAATACACAAAAGGAGATGCTGACAAAGAGTAACGATTTAGTAGCATCTGGTAATAGTTACTGAAATAAACTATAAGCCTTCATAAAAAAGTTTGCAACAAAAATATCAGTTTCCCATGTTCACAGAGGACACAACTAAAATTCATCTCTTACTTATGGACAAGTATTTTAGTTTGCTTAGGTTTTTTTTATTTATGAGCTTCTTGTTAGTACAGACACCATATAGAATTTTTTACTAATACTACTAGATGAAAGCAGGCTCAAAGTGAGATTTGACTTTGCATCTACCTTTTAAGATCTACTGTGTATAATGCACACTAAAATCTTTACCTTGTTTGGCCTCATTATAGCTTCCTTAATTGAGTCTTAATAAAAAGACTGTGTTCTAGTGTGATATGTATTAATTGGCTTTCAAGAACAGAGGCTTGAAGAAGTACAGATATCTTAATTAGGGATGCATTTCAACACAAATACAAAATTTAAGCCTCTTGTGATTGCCAAAAGACTGACATAGAGCTAAATAGAGTGAAATGATGCACGAAGTCTCTAGATCTATTTTGTACCTAGCTAGCAAGGCAAAGCATTTCTGTAGTAGATTGATTTAATGCTGCTGAAGACTGAAGTAGGACTACAACTTAAGAGTGTGAAAGGCTGTCACAGGAGGAAAGCTTAATTTATCAATTTGCCAGTTTCTCAGGGGAAGCCACTAATGACAACAGTACAAGACTGCCTTTTAGCACGATTCATTGGACTTATTTTCCTAATTTAAAGAAATTATAACTTTTTCCACCATAAAATAAGATCTGTTAGACACACAAAAGGATGATGACAGGAAATGAAGCTCTAAGCACTGAGCACCATGTATTTATCTCACAGCTTTCTGCTTATATTCAGAACTCTGAGTGCTATAAAAACAGTCTACTTAAAAAACAACAAACAAAACGAAACCCCCAAACTAACAAACTCATCGTACAGAATGTTATACACCCAATTTTGCACATAAGAGATAGCATTTTTTAAACAGCATGGCTTTGCTTACACCTGTAGATGCCCAAGCAAAGGCACACAGCAACAACACATCATTAATAAGTCAGCAACTACTTCCTGAAAGGATCATGGAACATTCTAGTAATAACTATTCAACTCACTTCAAGCTTTTTAAAATAAAACAATTTTCAGTGCCAACCTTTAAGGTAATTACAAAAATCTGTGTATGATCTGTAAATGACCAGAGGAAAAGCCTCACTTTTATATACAGCTCCAGCCTAGGAAAACATTTAAAAGTACATCTGAGCCTGTGTCTCACTGACAGTTTAGGCCTATTTGTAGTTCTAATATGCTCAATACATGCAGAGCATATATGACCTCTATATGACTAATCACGGTTGGTTCTGTTTCACCACAAAAGTCTAGAAAATATTTAATAATGAATAACGTCTGAGACAATAAACTTTTATAATGATTTACATACCTTTTTTTTTGACTCTTAATCAGAACTGGTAGCTTCTTAAATTAGCATTATTTTAATTAAAGTATCTGGTTAAGCTGCACTAGGGTCCAGCAGAGCAACTGCTCCCAATAAGCAGGGGTGAAAGCTGAGCCTCCTTGCAGGTACTCCAAAGCAAGCTCTCCTTTTGGCTTTGTACAACTACAGATACATCAAGTTTCTTGATCTTACCTCTGGCAGATGGGAGACTGAGCAGAGGGAAACCATGCTACTCTTGCTTTTGCTCCATTGCTGAGCTTGCATAGTAGCAGCTCTCCCATCCAATGACCCCTACCTTTACTCTCACAACAGGTTTAGTGAAAGAAAGACTGATACTGACTCACTGGAAGAAGAGCAAGCTAGGGTTTTCTTTGCTTCCAGAGAGACAGAAGAGCTGAGAAGGGAAGGAGCCAATGGTGCACCCCTACTTGCGTGACAGGATGAAATGAAGTAGTACACGCATATTTAAAATCCTTACAAAGGATTCACTGTGTTGTTCCAGCTGTTGTTATCTCCAAGAAAGGCAAAGAGAAAAGATATTGTCACCTATGAGAATGATCCTTTCTTACCATTAAACTCAACAGTGGTTTTGGTCACAATTTTTGTGTTTAAGAAATGGGCAGAGATTAAGTATATGTTTGCCCTTGGAAACATAGGGCATTTAATTACCTTATAGGAATTGAAGACAAATCAGAAACACTGAGGGCAGGAGGAGGCCTTCACACACCTTGATCATCAATAAACATCATAATGTCCTTCTTTGCCTATTTAGGCAGACTGCAACAATCACGACGAGAAACCTTTCAGGACTGAAATGTCATGCAAGCACAGACAGACATACTGATTTGCAGAGGACAGGCACTTGTTACTAGAACACAGACACCCCTGAACAACAGTGTTCATGACATACATCAGCTGTTTTCTGAGGCTCTGAACTCTGCTACTGGTACACACAGAAAATTTCAACCTTAAAACTCAAAAACCTGCTACAAAACTTAGACATCAAAACCACCACTGCCTGTTAATCAATGACATCCATATGAATACCAGAAAGTCACTAAAGCTCATACTGCAGAGTAGGCTGTGCATATTCCAGCACTACACACCACTGGTAGCATGTTGTTTACATGTAATTGGAACACACAGACACCTGAAGCAGACAGGATAACTGAATATTACATTTTTTCCCCAGGGAAAAGTCAAGGTATGCCATCCTCCCTAAAGGTTCACTCACTCTGATCCTCAGACTGTAAACAAGACAATTAGGGAACACTAAGCCCTGAGAGAGCAAGCTTGGTCTTCTGAATAGGAATTCCATTTACGTTTATAACTCATCAGTCTTTTCTCTGTTGTGAGAACAGATTTGTTTTCTAGAGAAATCATACAGTCCCTTTGGGAGCTGGCATTTTTTTCCTCAAAGGAAGACTGTAAACAGGACCTTCTACCATTCTAGATTTACAGACCTGGAAACAGGACAAGGGCAGCTAATCTCCTTTCCTTCAAACTCACCTATCCAGGCATGTCCTGATACACGGCTGGGCTGAGAACCCACAGTCTATTTTGAAATCAAGGAGCAAACTTCACACTTCCTCAGCTGGAACCTGCATTAGAAAACTTGAAATTTTGTCTCAAAGTCCAAAGTGAGAATTGGTGTCCTAAGAGTTTGTGACTTCACTTTACTGCCCACTCTCCAGACACTTCCAGGCAGCTAGACCAGACACAGCTGTCCTGCATAGGGGCTGAATCAACTTCAGTCAAACCATTCAGGCTTTTTACGGCTTCTACAGTGCCATTGGCAGCATTTTGTGCCAACCCTGTCACTAACTAAATTGAACTGATCTTGGGTTTTCTCGAAGACCAAGGGATGTGTGAAGAAAGTCTCCAGACCCAGACCAAACTTTACAGAGCTGTGATCTGTAGGGAAGCAGGGAGGAAGTACTTTGCTTTCATGAACCATTTGATCTGCATGTGCTGCTTTTTTTCCATTAATGGAAGCTAAATTCTCTCTTGCAAACCCATTATCCTTTACCATTCTTTTACCTTTTAAACCGCAAAACTGATGAGAATTCACTGAGTAGGATGAAGGAGCAAGAGGATAGATTTTTATCCAGTTTCTCTCCAGTCATTTTAAAAGGATTTAGATTACTCCGGGATGTCCCTAACTCCTATCTGCTTCCAGACTAGACAAAATATCCCCCAGACAACTAAATGGTATCTAAGACACTCCGAGGATTTATCATAGGGACATCCCTGCAGGAGCTCCAACTCCTTGTGAATATAAGGTGAGCATTAGTGAGCCTAAAGAGGAACACAGATCTTTGCATCCATGTGCCTTCTCTTTCTTAAGAGCCATGTAATACCCCTCTTCCTTTTGCACGCAATGAGAGAGAAGAACAAAAAAAACCCCAACCAACCAAACAAAAAAAAACCAACCAAAATGCAATCGAACAAAATTAAAAACCCACCAACAGCAAACCAAACAAAAAAACACAGTCTTTTCACAAGCTAGCAAATGAAAATTTAAACTCTCTTTGCCCAGTACAGAATGTGTCTGAATTCCATCTGTATCACACTGCCACATGCCAATTACTTTAATTAGGGTGAGATCCAAGACTTGCAAGAGAAGTTCGTAGTATAATTAAGAAATATTTTTTCTCCTCAGTGCTCTTCTTTCATCTTCTTTGCTCATTTTCCTGCTTCCCTCCTACTCCTTTTCCATTCAGAGTTTCTCGTTCTGATTCTTTAGTCATTTTGGCACCAGCATTGTTGTACTTACACCTTCATGCAGGCATGAAAGCCAAAAAGCTGGTTACCTTTAATGCTTCCCAGGTAAGGTGTAAAGAATGAAAAGCAAAGAAATGAAAGTGTAAGGTTTTATACTGGTTTAGAGTGCAGTTTGGTGCAGTGTGGCACAATACATTGAAGTATATCTTATTAAAAGCAATGGCACATTCTGCCAAGAAATGCCACTGTACAGCACTCAGAGAGATGGGTAATCTCACACAAACACAACAATGTACTCAACAAAGAAAGAAAGACTGATTAGGTTGGGCAGATGTTCTGCAGGATTTATAATCAGCATGATAATATTGAATGATTCAATGAAATGAGTGTTGTCTTAATATCAGCAAAAGTCATCCAGCTGTCAGGTTTTGTTCCAGCATCAATTTTCATTTTAAGAGCTACACAGTCTCAATCTGCTTTGCAGTTGGGAAAGATTAACAATAACAGTGGGCAACTTTCAACAACTCCTATGTCACATGCTAGTTAGTGCCATTTATTACCCACCTTTGACACTTTAAATCAGAGCAGATCAGAATTTGAACAAATTCCCACAAAATTCTTTGTAACAAAATCCCCTCTGGGAGTTTCTCTGGGTTGTCACTATTACACAAATTCATCACACAGCTGATTCTGAACTGGGAGTATTTCTCTATTTCTTTTGAAGGATCTGTAAAGTATTCATTGGGTTCATTCATCACATGTTACATCAACTTTAAACCTTTCATTGCTGGGCAACAGAGAAAAGTCAGGCTAAGTGTTATTACTTGAATTTACCATATTCTGGGAATACCTTAAGTCACTGTAATATATTATTATTATTCTCTTTGTGGATAAATGTATAATCCTGTCTTTGTTTCATTTCTGGTTTAAAAGTTGGGTATATTCCTAACTAGCTAATCAGGTATCCCCATTTAGAATATGTTACCACAAACTGATTTAGAATCAGGTGCTAGTCATAAATTAACACACCTTAAAACTTGGCAGTTAAACAGTGTTATAAAAGTAGATTCCATATTTTAAGACATCTATTTCTTAATCTTGTACACATGCAGATTATTCACCATAAATTAATGTTGCACTGTTAGACTGATGGTCAAAGGGAAGTGACATTAAAAGCAAAACTTTGTCCACTATTACAGCTACAAGGAGATGTGTACTTCATTCAATCATGAAACTTTCATAATTTTGCTGTCCCACTGCATCTGAAACTGAAATGGAGCCCTGTTGAAAATTCAGTCGTTAAGAGCCTGACAATCAGCTGTCTGCTGCAATAAGAATGTCATCATTGATTATAGAGATTAGTGTGGAAACAACATCTGGTTTTAGAATTATACCAAATAATTTCTAAATAAACAGCTCTTTGCATCTGTGCTAAACCTGAATACAATTATTTTTTCTTTTTAAAGTGGAAAATGTAGATTAATGAAATTTTACAGCATCAGTGCTAACGAGGAAACAGGTTTATTCTTTAAACAGAAGGGGATGGATTCTGAGCCAGGATAAATTATTTAAACACTTCTTTATGCCTAATAGGAACTGGCCCTGCCTCATTAAAAGAATGATTCAATTCTCCCTCTTGTAGAAAGTAGCAGTATCTCACTGACTTCATCTAGAACCAGATCAGGTTATAGACCCTTTAAAAGTTAAATGGATCAGTGTGACCTAAATGCATTTGAAGTCAGAGTGCAAAACCCTCAGTTGGCCACTCATCAGTCACTTCCAAAGAGCATTTCTTTTTGTTTAACTAAAACTTGTTTCCAGTTGATTTTAGCTAATGTGAGAGAAAATGAAATAAGGATCTTCCATACTTAGACTCAATTTTGGAAGTTTACAATCATACTTTGGTTTGCTGCAGCATCTTTCCTACACAAAGTTAGCAGAGAAAGAAGCAGACAAAGCTCTGCTACTGCAGACAACGCAAAATCATAAAAGTTGATTTATAACCCTTAGATATTTTACTCTAGTGAATATCTGCCACAATGAACAAGTTGTACAAGCATACAACTAATTTGCAATTCCTCAGCTCATTTTGCATCGATGTAAAAATGTGTTATGGTGGTGACTTGGTTCGGGTTTTTTTGGTTGGTTGGTTTTCTGTTTGTTGTTGAGGTTTTTTTAATGGCATTAACAGTTTTGGTTTTGTGGGTTTTTTTCCCCACCTGAGATAAAAGGTTTAAAAGGGACAGAAACTTTTCTAAAACTTAAAGTGAGCTTGGTCCACGAGCAGAGGTAGATTTGGATCTACAACATAAGTAATCCTGAAACACAAGGTTTTAAATTTCATGAAGGCATATGTGGACACATATTATCATATGAATGTCAATTTATGATGTAACTGATCTCTGCCTGAAAAAGTAACAATAAATGTAGTGCATATACTTCTAACTGACTAGTCAAAAATACGTATAAGGCACTAAAAGCCACAGAAATGATCAACTACAATGACATCTACATTTACAGAAACATGTATGTATAAAATTTTTTTCCACTGTACCATACAATGATACAATATTTACATCATTATGTAATTAGCATTTAAATTGAAATAAATAAAAAATGAATGTATTCTTTGTCATTTTTTTCAAGTTCTGTGAGTTTTAAGTTTTTCTCCTCATAAGTACAATTATCTCAAAAAAAATCAATATAAAAAAAATAGGCACTGTGGAACTGAAGTACCGACTTGATACTCAGTCCTGAAGTCCCACATGCCCTATCATTAGTGGCAGACTGATTGTTTTCTACATTTCAGTAAAACACACTGGACTAATTATAATTCCACCAACACTGGAGTTGAAGAACACAGATTAATGATCAGCAATTAAAACATCAACAACACCACAAACAATAATGTTTCATACTGTTAATTTCTGTTGCCTGAAGTCATGCTATTTCTCTTTGGGCACAAAATATATAATACAATCATTACTTCCAACATGAATAAAATGCTATCAGATTACATGCCGAGATTCATATACTGTAGCTAATTTACAGTAACTCAAAAGAAATGTGAACTTGGCATATTGTGCATATGCAATAAGAAGATAAATCAGTGTAAGATCTGAAATATTATATGTTGGTCACTTGCTTTATCCAAAAATAGGCAGCACTGAAAACAGATCTTAAACAACCATAAGCCTGATATAAACAAAGTACATCAGACTAGTCTTTACCTTCAAAGGTTTTCCTTACAGAGCAATGCTGTCAGGTTCAGCTTACAGAGGTACAGCCTAGCATTCTGTGCTACATGTTTTCTTAGAACCTCTAACATCACTGTAATCCTTTCTGTCTGGTGCAGCGTTCAATTTAATCAAGTCTCTAGCACAAAGCTCATCTGATGTCATCTCTCATTTGTGCACTACAAAATCAATGGATGCAGCTGCAAGTCACTGCAGTAGGTAACTACAGCTTGCCCTTGCATATTGAGCATTTGCCTGTGGTTTACAGAGGCTGTCACCCCACAGTCAGCATGGCTTGTGGTAGATCAACTAGTGCAGGACTTAAAACAGCCCTTTTGTCAGTATACATTCAAGGGCATCCCATTAGCTGTGGTACAAGTGATTTTGTGACCTCTTGCTGTAACACTGTTCCTCATATGCTCAATATTCTGTTTTGGTTTTCCACTTACAGAAATCTATGCACCTAAAGTTGTAGATGCATTCAGTAAACTGAACATTAAAAAAAAGTACTATCTCTCTGTTGAATGTCACCACCTTCATGTGATCTGAAACATGAAAAAGCAAACTGGGGGACAGCTTTGTTATGAAAGAATAGTGACCAGTGGCAAAACATGGAAGAAATTAAAACAAACACATGAATGTCACTGGTCATTTTCACAGCAGAAATATCCCATCCAATCAGATGCAGGACAGTTGTGGATATTGAAACAGATAATAAACCCAGAATCATCCATGAATTAATGTTTACTACGTTTAAAGTTTTCCCTACATAATTCAACTGGGTAAAGCAAGATGCCAGCATTTGATGGATTATTTATTAATTATTTAACAAAGAACAACTAAAGTGGCCTGTATCCAAGGTTACAGATACTCCTGATGACTACAGAAGTGCTAGACTGGTACGGAATAAAACATCCCAACCAGAGGGAGCATATAATGTACCGTAGCTGACAAGAGGTGCAGAACTGTGAATGGATATATGGATAAATAATTCACCCATCAGCTCTCAGGGACCTACCTGGTATAGCAAATATCAGATCATTACAGGTGTCATGAAAGGAAGTGGAAGGGAAGTCCAGGTGCTTAATTTGTCTGCAAATCTTTCTGATAGTTCAGATGTTTTCTAAGCTTTCTAAACAGCCGGAATTAAAGCTATTCATCAGCCACTCATGAACAAAGTAAGATTCTGCCACAGTGACTTTCTGCAAAAGTATCTCACAACTGTCATTAAACCCAGCTGGCACATTTATGAAAGAAAATGTTACTTTGTGAAAAGCCTGGTAGAATTTTTCCATAATACATCAGTGGCCTGATGATGCCTAGAGGCATTGTCACAGAACTGTGCAAAGCCAAAAAAGATCTGGTTTCAGTACCCACCTCAGATTCCCAGGATCAGCAGGGAAAAATCTTTAATGATTGCTGGAGACTTTCCTTATGCTGCTTAATGGGTTGCCCTCTGGCCAAATGAATGCGCTCAGTGGGTTATGAATATAGCCAGGTTAAAATCCACAGTATTTCTTCCTATGCTGCAGAGAAGTAAGGATACCTCCATCTGACACCTAACATAGGGCATATTGGCAAGCATTACAAGCGATAAACAGAATGACTGTTACCACTTTCAGACATAAGCAATGATGGCTGAAGGCCCAATTTAAGAAAATTCCCCTGCACAGATTGAAATAAGAGGTAGAATAAAGTTAGCATGATATTCGTAAGACACTGAATGGCCATTGTCAGATGCTCAGACAACAGGGCTGATATGCTTGGCTGCTGTGCTTGCATATACAATGGTTTGTATACGGACTTTATGCACATTTCAAAACCAAAGAACTACAATTCACAAGTAGCTTTGCCAGTTGAAGGATAGGCAAAGACACAGCCAGAGAGCTATGCATGGAATTCAGGTGCCAACTCAGGGAAACAGTTTCTGTTGCAAAATTTTCCATTACCTTGTCCATTAACCTTGAGTATTAAAATATCCATTACCTTTTCTTGTGCAGTATGTTCATGTCACATGATTTTTGACCATACATTCACAGTATGATGGAGTCCAGTTAAGATAATCTTCAAAATGCGAACAGAAATTGAACCACTCTGGAGCTCAGTGTTGTCATAACAGTTTCAGACAACTTTGCTGCAGCTTCAGGGCAGGCTTCAAATCCTTCTGTGTGTGAGCAGACAGCTTTGTTTTAACCTTATATTGACCATTAGAGAATTTTACTTGACAGTACTTTGTCTTTTGTCTTCACAGTACTTTTGCTTTTTTCTCTTTGCACAAACTTTTATAGGCCTTGAACTCTATACAGAAATCCTAGTACAGGTGCATTGCTGTCAAAGTAACAGACAGCACAATGCCGATGATTCATCACCTAATTCTGCTGGCCTGCACTGTCAGAGCCAACACCTACTCTCTCAAGAGAGCTGGTAGGAGACATCCTAATCCTGCAGAAAAACCCAGATCATTCCACAGCATGACACTTAACGAGAACATTTCTTCTTTGCAGCCCTACAAATACAATCATGATGATACTAGTAGAGCATAAGCAAGCTCCATCCATGACACCAGCAGTCGGGTTTTCTCTTCTAAATATTATTTCCTCCAATTTTATTCCAATGCGTGATTGAAAGACATAACATTGTGAGAAGAATCAGTTTCAGAGGCAATCTCTCAGGAAGCTTGTTTGAGAGGTGTAGAAGTGCCTGTACAGTTTGACCTGATACCAATGATATTAACACATGCTCACTTCCAGACCTGGATATAATGCAGTCAAAGAAGCCCATGCATAGAGTAGATCTTCACTTCCTCATCCACAATAGCATAACCTTCAAAAAGTCACTGAAGATGTCCCAGCAGGCACTCTGCCTTCACGTCTTTTTTCCCCACTTGTCACAAAGCCAGAATTCAGTTCAATAAGACCACAGAATGAAATCACCATTGCATTATTTATTTTGGATGTAAACTTACTGTGGCAGATGTCACCAAAGGATTTCAGAAATAGAGAAAGGTGTACGTACACACCTTTCAGCAGCAAATATTTAGATATTTACCCAGAATAGTATAGTGGATCTTCTGAGAAATGTGTAAGCATAAAGGAAGATTTATACAGCAGTATCACAGTCTGCAAATCAAACATATCTTATCAAAATATGACCTATTCAAATGGCAAGTGATGTAGTAAAGAGAGATCATCCCTTAGCTGAATACATGTTAAGTTCAACAAAACTGTCAAAGCCATTTAAGACAAACAGCCCATTACAGACCATGAATGTTGTAAACTTTTAGCACTGCCAAGGTAATGTGGGATAATTTCTCCAGAACCGAGAAGCTGACACGTTGTCATTTGACTTTTCCTCACAAATTTACAGATAGACCACCTGTGCAGATAACTGACTTAGCAATAGGAAGGTTCTCTGACTTCTCAGAACAGCTAACATTAAACAAGTGAAGGGCAAGCCTGTAAAGGCTACAGAAATCACAGCAGCAAGAAAAAATTACAGCAAAAAAATCTCTTAAGGATTCCATAATTGTGTACTGCTCTGTAGTAGAAAGCTTAGAAAAATCGACTGAAAGACTGTCAGAAATCAGGATGCTGATTTCTCTGTCAAAAGTAGAGATATATTACAGCATTGACTCCCAGAAGTAGAACACGCAATCCCCAGGGAAAGCAGAAGTTTACATGATTAAGCTGCCACCATTTAACTTACTAGGCAGTTGATCAATACCACACAAGAAAGGCCACAAATTGCTTTGGGAAATACTAACGGACATCCTAAGGTAAATCTACTCCTAAGTTTGTACTCTAGTAGAATCTAAACCATTAGAAGTGCTGCAGTTGCATAGAAGAATATACACAGAAAATACAACCTGTATTATTATCTCTATATTCTAATTATAAAAGCTAACCATGAGGCAAAAAAAAAAAGGTCTTTTAAACATGTATGACTGTTACAAAGCCCATACAAAAAACTGAGGTTCTTCAGTAACAAAAAGCAGCAGATATCCACTGTATCTATCAGAACAGGTATTTTGGTACGCTTTCCACATCCTGGTTTAACACTGCCAGAGTGTCAATGGCACCTTTAGAATAATTACTAATTTACTCTGACATGAAACAGGCCCTAAATACATAATCACTTTATAACAGATGCAAACAGATTATGAAAACAAACATATCCCATAGGAAACAAATAGAACATGATCATCTAATGGAAGGCAAATATTCTGTTAGACCTTCAAATGACAGTTCTGATATAAAAAATGGCAAGAAATCACGTAATCTGGCACTTTCCATGACTTTATCATCAGTATATTAGCACAGCTCACTGAGTTCTCACTGGTTTGATAGCATAACAGTTAAAGAGAACAGAGACTGAGTTCACTGTTCAAAAGGCTGCAAACAGATGTTTTGGCCTATTTGAGTTTCAAAATACATAAAAGTTTTAAAGACCACAGACCACAAAGTGGTTTTAGATCACGAAGTACAAGATCATAGGCCACTGCTTTTCAAACTGAAAGGCATAGATCTGTACTGCTGAGTATGAATTTGAGTGCTAGGGAACTAGTAAAGTTACCTATTAAAGTTAACTTGCTAACTTACATTAGCAATATACATGTTCCCCCATATGCCAATCAACAAAAAATTGGAAAAATACCCACTGAACAGTGACTTGACCAAAAAAGCATGTGACAGCCTAAGAAATTACAAGGGAAATATCAAGAAATGTTGAATGTTGATTCCTAGCATTTCTAAATAGAACGGTTTATTTTTGAATGCATGACTTGTTCCAAGCAAAACATCTCATCTTTGTGTTGCTTTACAGAACTGACCTGAGTTGATTTTCAGCTGACTCCCCCCAAAGGGTTTAATGTGTTTTTATTTAAATATATCGATTTTCAAAAAAAACCCCAAAATCTCAAGACCAAGACACCAGGTAATGCCCATTTTAGCTTAACTCAGCAGTGTTTTTCACACCTGCTTTTCAGTGTTGCCAAATAACAGAATATTCCACAACTCACAATGCTCATTGCCTTCACAATGATTTTATTTCAGTTCCACATAGCTCCTAAAATACTGTTAACCACAAAAATGCCAAAGGTTTCTGCATCAAGGTATAATCTCATTAAGCCTTACTTTGAATTTATTAGGAGATCGTCTGGCTGAATTTCATGTAGACCAAGTTTGCTTTAAGATTCAGATTCAATATGTATGAAAATTACTTTGTTTAAAACTACAGTATTCAAAGATTTTCTGCTTAAGGGAGCCCCTTTAACTTTCAAACTGTATTTACTGTATGTTGAGTAATCCCAACTCTCTTCTCCACATTGGAGTGTTGTTAATGTTCACTGATACCTGCTCTCCATGTCTTGGTATCTTGGAATTTTCCCCAACGGAACTCTGCCTCTAGAGGGTACTCATTCATCCGTTTTCTGATAACTCATACATTCTCTTGGGATTTCTGAAAAAGACAGCAAATACTACAAAACGAACCAAAAAAAAAAAAAAAAAAAAAAAAAAAAAAAAAACCAAAAAAAAAAAAAAAAAAAAAAAAAAAAAAC